>JAQFYC010000540.1:0-53140 GCA_034694165.1 Tomocerus mixtus
CGATCCGATCCGATCCCAAGATCGGATCGGATCGGATCGGTATACAGGTCGATCTTTGGGATCGGAGATCGCCAAAGTTCCTTGTGTGCTCTGACCAGGTCCAGGTACAACAAGGAATGGTGTGTACATTTTCTCTGACAGAAAAGTTCATAACATTGTAAACCTATAAAATGTTTAAACTTTATATATATATTAATACATATTCAAATACAATCATCACACTGGCACAGAGGCACATTTTGTTGATTCGGGTAGAATCGAAAGTTGGGACGGTTAGTGGTTATGGGGTTATTGTTTGGCCCAGGATAAACCCGTTTTATGTCAGCTATATACTAACCAAATCTCAATTGAAGTCTCAAAAGAGTTGAAGTTAAATTTGTGTTCGTACTGTAGAAAATATGTTCTGCGCAGGATTTCTTGCTCAGGATCGATTTATTTCAATAGCCAGGTAAACAGACGATGAAAACTCTAAGTCGGTGATGTGATTGGACCAACGAAACCACCTCCAGCGGAACATCCTCAGCGACAACAATTTATTTGGAACTTTGCTCCTCACCAATGAAAAAAATCAACCCAAGAAGCAACAGGAAACGAAATACAGCTTCCCCCCTGTCCCGAGAAGAATTTCTGATGAAATTCTGGGAAAAAAGTGTTTACGTTACCCCCCTTACCAAACCCCCCCCTCCCCCGAAGGGGTCCCAGAAGAATTTCAATTTCTGATGAAATTCTGGGGAAACGTTTTTGCGGGGCCTCCCCCCTCCCCCTAAGCGACCCCAGGGTCTTGACTGATACATATTCTCGTGGCCCCGTAAACCGTAATCTAACATAAACACTTTCATGATTATTTCAAAGTCTTCCTAAACCTTTCCACGGGGTTACACATAAATTGTTAATGGGGCGGGGGTTTTCCTTTCTTGATTTCTTGGGGTACTATGGGACGTGGGCAGAGTTTGGGATTTTTAAGGACGGGGCGGGATGGGGTTCAAGATTTGGATAAAATGCTCGTCTCTAATGTACACCCTCGCTATAATCCCACCTGTCCCGGAGAATCCTGGTATGTTAGTCTTGAAGTACCTTGATACTGGACGTTTGCTGCTACTTTTTTAAAAATTGACGATGTGGTATCGTTAGAAAACTGAATGTGCAAGTATGCCATTCAAACTGTTGTTACCAACAAAACCGGTACTTGAGTGACAGTTGCTCAACCACTGGGTTATATCCGTTTTGCAGTGGTTTATTTTCTATTCGAAGAGTGAGTGTGGGGGTCGGGCGGTATGACAGCACAGTACACTGTACGGTACTGAACAAAACTATCTGGTATTCGAAGTCTATTCCTCGTTTCACCCATTCACTACACTAGGACTATGACTACAATAAGCGAGTTAAAGAAGTGCAATCAGTTCAGTCACGCACTCCACTCACTCACAAAAAGACAACAACCAAAACGACAAAAAGTATTGTAACTTGTACTTTGTACTCTAAGTACTTTAACTTGCAATCTTCTGTTGCCCTTGCTCTTAGCCACAGTCTCCAAGTACATATTATTGCTACATGCAATACGTAAGGTACACATATTATATTACTCCTAAATACATAACATGTTACTACTACTTTGTTATGTATGCATTCATTATATTATACATAGATTATAGCATAGAAGAAGAGAAGAATTTAGTGAAGCCAAACGAAGTCAACCAGAGCCAGCCAGCCAAGCCAGTTATTTAGGTGAGGAGTAATTGCCATTCAAGAAGAGAGCGATAGAGAGAGAGAGAGAACAAAGTGAGACTCGTTATGCTTCGGCAGTTCAACTCTTCTGAGGAATCGAAATACAACTTTACACTTTACACTCACTCAACTTACAAACAACAGAACACCATTCCATTCTCATTCAGTCCGTTCTTTCGTTTGCTCAGTTTTGTCTCTCTTTTTCTCCTGTAGTACATACATAGTACATATAATAGTTATTACTGTTTCTGACTGACTGTGTGTATTCATTGCATATTATTGCATGTCTACAATACAATGCACTGTATCCTCACCTACTTATATTGTACTACACTTAATTGGTGAGATAGGTAAAGTACCAGTGTAATCCACTACTCTTTGTATGTATGTACATGTACTGTTGTATAATGCAAAGAGAAGGAAGACGCTTCCTCTTCGTCAGTCCCTTTACTAACATCTTCCTGCCTCCGTCCACTTCGTCCTCACCTCAACCACAGAACTAGTGCACTAGTACACTGTATCACTAGTGCACCACCACAACTACTATATATTATGCTGTATAAGCACTAACTGTACTGACTGCCAGATCAAAATCTCAACCGGAGTATCCTCAACCAAAATTGCAGTGCATTCACTCCATGTTGTTCCTCAGGAGAATCAGAGATAAGTCAAAGTCTCATTTTGTTGCTGAATGTCAAAATACGTTCTTTAAGTGGCAGACAATTTCCCAAGATTCATGAGATTACATTGAATTTGCAGCAACTAATAAGTTATCAGTGTTTGATATTTACAAGTGATATACATACTACAAGAATATTAGAACTATTGTCCTACATACTACATACCCATATTTACATACCTAATTGTAGTTATACATGTATTTCATTCCATTCTTAGAAAATTAAACATACCTACCTATCAGCAGGGTCTACACAGAACAGATTTTCCTGAAGTAGTCGTAAGTAATTAAACTGCTCTGTAAGTTACACTGACGCTGAATTTAAGAGTAAAGTTCTAAGTGTTCTCTCCATCAGACAAAATAGTCGCAGCCCAGTTTCAATTTCAATCTGCAAATCAAGAAAGTTGTTTTTGTTTGTCAAAGAAAAAAAGTGCCTTCAAAGAGTATTCTATCACTGTCCGTTGTTGTCCCGTGTAGAAAATACAATGATCATTTCAAAGGATCTGCTTGTCCTCGGAGACTACCTCCGTCTTCCCAAGAGTGGCGATCAAACACAAATCCAGTAAGCTCATTTACTACTAATAGTATGTAACACTATTCTAATAAAATAAAACAATGGAGATTTATGGCTCTCAGAAATACAATCACATTTACTGCCTCTTTTGCTTCTTACATTTTTAGAGTGTACTATATATGTATACATATACCTATGTAAATACTAAATGTCTCAACAATACACTTAATAAATAAAGTTACCTATAGGTACATACCTACTGATACCTACGTATCCTCATAAAATAAATATCCTTTATTCAAACCAGATCGAGACAAAAGAGTTTTAACTAAGAGTACTGGCTAAAAATGTTCCAACTACTTACTAAAAGATAATTTAAAATGGAAATGGATATAGATCCATTTCCATTTGTAAGTCTTTCTTGTTTTCTACAAATAGACATCTTGTAAATAAATATGGAAAACTGCCCTCCATGCAAAATACTAAGAATAAAGTGCGTGTTGTGCACTAATATGTACCGTATGTCGGCGCAAGTAAAATCGACCCACCAAGTGTCAGTCACATCAAATGCTGACTGTATATAATATATATCCATAGATACATATTTGTATAATAATATATTGACAATACATAATAATACTATACATACACTGCGATCGAGGACAAAGCAGATCTCTAAGATGATCAAGGAGAAAGGGGAACGTTTCGTAATGATACGATTCGTTATGCCTAGTGAAGTGAGTATGTCGGTCCGGTCCCGACCTCCTTTTGTTAGTGACCCGGACGAGTTTCGCAATTCTTTGCACTGCAGACTCCGGACTGACAAAGGGAAGGGAACCAACAACAACAACATTCACATAACTTTAATGTCTGTCTAGAGTCGTAAAACAGGCTCCTCTTCTCTCTCGCAAATTCAACACAGATTTCCCTATTCCTTTTCTCATTCCCACGCATGCAGGCAAGATGAAGCTAAGTACCTAGTTAAAATATGCCAATTTATCTGTTCAGTGGAGCTGGAAAGTCTTCGTTCAAAGAAAGAAAAGATTTTACTGCTTTAAACTCTTTCCCCTTCCTACCCTTCGTTTTATGTCCCTAAATATGGCAGATGCAAAAATTCCCAATTGTATATTACGGTTCCTACGTGTGATGAGGTTATATATATATAGTGTATTTGCAGTAGTAATGCAATACTTCTAAAAGCAATAAAGCGCTTAAAAGGTGGATGGACTCCCGAAAGAAAGGCTCTATAAACATTTCTGCAAAACACACATATGACCAGTTCCTTTTGGCATTGCCACTAAAACTTGGCAAACAAAGAATCCTTAGCTACACAGGGAATTGCTCTGTCAAGGGATGAAGAATGGAGTAGTTACATTAATAATACTCCAGGGGTTACTTATCAGCACAATCAGCAGAATCGCCAATACCACTTACTAGTGCATAGTAAAATTTTAGAAGAAAAGGTCTCTTAAATCACTGACTGATAAAGTTAAGAACGATTAATCGAAACAATGAATGTGTGTATTATCTGAGTATTGATGCAATTGTGTGTATAGTTTTAGTATATAAGATTTGTATTTTTCTGTAGCTGGTCACATCGAAGAAGTATAGATAATAAAGCACTAGTTTATAATGTCAATAGTAATTTACACCTTATTTCGCCGTTATTCTGGAATTCCTCTGAATGTTCTACCATTGTCCCAAAATGCTGAAAAGGGGAAACTTTTTATTTGATATTTGAGTTTATCTGCAATTCTTTATCCACCACTGAAACAGGTTTCCAATTGACACTGCTCATTTACCTGTGGTCCGACTTATCTCAGAAAGCAATCAGTTCTTCGTTAGAATCTAGTTACAGTGTCCAATGACCGACAGACAGACAAATGTCCTAATAAAGTGGCTTCTCAACCACTTAATAAGTGAATGAGGAAGTTAGCAAAAGAGTATAGAATAAAATGGCAAAGACAGTTTGAGAATAATTGGACGATACAATATCGGTTATAGAAAGTGCTTCTCGAGGGTGACGAACTTGTTGTGTTGACTTTTCCTTCATTATCACTCGCACAACTCATTAATTTATTTTATTTATATCTATTTATTTGGCTCGACTATCCCTGACGGGAACCCCATTTGTAATTACTATTACAAGCACTCACCATTAGCCATTCCCCCGAATAAAACGTATTAATTAATATACAAATACGAATAAGTAGCGTAGTGTGTACTTCGTCAATGTGACCAGTAATCATCGAATGACCTGGTGTCTAAGATACGCAAATGATATTATCTGCCTCCATAAAAAAGCAAGAGGTATGCTTGATGAATACAACACAATCTGCTGTGGGTTCCAATCCAAGTTGCTTTCTGGAACAGTGTGGAATATTATTATTCATCAGATACATTTATCTGAATTGTATGTACCGTTGCACTCTGCCCGGGTTACTTAATTAGGTAAATGTGAGGAAAATGGTTGAAAGGAAGATGACGGGTTCTGTAGTG
The DNA here is from genome assembly GCA_034694165.1 of Tomocerus mixtus. Taxonomy (NCBI): domain Eukaryota; kingdom Metazoa; phylum Arthropoda; class Collembola; order Entomobryomorpha; family Tomoceridae; genus Tomocerus; species Tomocerus mixtus. Next base: position 5,418 of record JAQFYC010000540.1, read on the forward strand.
CCGACTGGACTCTAAATATACAGTCATAAATTCAATCGTCCTCATCCACCTATAAACATCCAACAAAGGTTCTAGTTTTAATCCAGTTCTATAATCTTTGTCCAATAAACAATTTACAGTCCGACCGTGGAAATAAAAAAGGCCAAGTGAACTTTTTCGAGGGAATGTGAAAAGGCCAAACTAACTATTTCTGTAGTATGGAAGGAACCAAATAAACCTTTTATCTTTAAAACGGTCAAGTTTAGAAGTCGCATTCCTGCTCCCTATGGCTTTCATTTCTTTCATGTACTTAGAAAAAGTTGAATTGGTTTATTTTCATTCTATGGAAAAAGTTGACTTGGTGTTTGTTATTATATAGGCGACGATATGCCGCTTCAATTTCCGCTCCGGCAGACATACTGGAAAAGAATTTTGTCGGGTATTTCCGACAATATGTGGCATTGGACATTTCCGGTACACACGAGACCCTGGGGTATTATATTATGCATAATGTGTCATTTGGCTTTCTACTGTATGTAATATCGTATGTGTCTCTACTACATTTTCCCTATTTCTTTGAATAAATTAGTGTCATATTTTTGCCGGCAAAAATACATTTAGCAGTCCACCCGGACAAAAGTGGGTAAAAGATTGGGAGATTGACGATTGTGTCATGCGTTACGAACTTGAAGTCAGAGTTTGTCATTTCCTCATTATAACACATGTGAAGATGTGGAAGTACTTTTTATTATTATAATATATAAGTGTCTATAGACAGGGCCAAACCTAGCATGACTCATAGTCACTCCAATGCGCATAGGGAAACTATTAATATTTAAAACCACCAGTAATTATATTTCTACTGCTAATTTAGTATTTCCTTAAAGTCAAGTCTCTTCTTCAATTAAAATCACATTTCAAAGTTTTGGTGGTCGAAACAGCAGAGAAATAAAAAGTTAAAAGATTAGCACCAAATATCTAAATCATTTTTGGCTACTGGGTACTGCGAAGCCAAGTAAAGATAATAGTTTAATAATAATAATAGTAAAGATAATAGTTTAATAGATAATAGTTTAACAAAGATAGTTTGGGTATGCCTACTATAGGCCCACGTAATTCAGTATTCAGCAAGTCAGTGTCAGTGTCGACTATGTATATGTTAGAGAAATGCTTGTTATTATTGTGAGAGTTAAATAAGTTAAATAGATGCAAGTCAATTAAAGCAAGGAGAATAGCTTAAGTGCGAGACAAAAGAAAATAGTTTTTATGGCAAAGTAAAGCTAACGGGTCATTCAACCAAATGACCTACATGAAATAGGAACTTGTATTTAGTAACCAACTGACACTCGCGCACTTTTATCTTCTTACCTACTTTACTTCACATAACATAACAACTAACTGCAACAGAACAGACAAGTCAGTAAGTCAAATATAATAATAATGATAAATAATGAGTACCTTAGCATAATATTGCAGTACGGTACTATATTACATACAGTACTCTCTATCAACGCTACTTATTTAATTCATTGCCAATATCTTCAGAACTTAATACTTACTGAAATGGCCCAGTTAGTACTTGGCTCCAACTACTTCTTACATTCTGAACAGCCTCAGCCAGTCTTTTAATGTGCTTTGCTAACTAACTACCTTGCAAAGTTACAAATGTGTCTGTCATCCAAACAGAACACATTTAGCATATACTTAAGTGGATAACTAACACAAGAAAGCAATATTGTACGCAATAGGAATGGGGAATATTATAATGAGTGCTATGTAACGTATTTACACAGGCTTTTCAACTGCAGAGTGCAGACACATCATACCTTTATTTTAATTAGTACAACGTAATTACAAACCTCAACATCGTATACCTACAGGTATTGACACTAGGCAAACCAGTTAAATAACTAAATGCCACACTATAATTATCATAGTCAACAAAAGTCACTACATTTGTCAAACTGTTGAATATGAACTGAATGTACACCTGCTCCGAGGGCCTTACTTAGCCTTCATAATGCAGTTTTTCATTTTAGGGTGAGCTTCAATATAATTACTAAAATTATTGCTGCCTGTAGTATGTAGGTAACTAGGTATGTAATAGGGGTCACTCATCAGTTCCAGTAATTTTGTAGATATTTATGAATAGATGACTGTTTGGTAATAAAGTGTGCCACCCGTTATAGGAAGTGCTAAACTTTCTCAATTTTCAAAAAATGGTTTCATATCCGTCATATCGTACCTTTTAGCTCTTTTAGTGTTACTTCAAAAATCTTAGGCTATGGATCTACTGCTAGACACGAGTATACTCGACTCGAAGACGTTATTATTGATTTGGTTAACGTCAGCCACACTACATTCGAGTTAACTCAAAAATTAGCAACTTCTAATTTATATAAATGAATAACGTAAACTATGAAATACATTTTGCTGCTTCTACCTACAATTACAGTCAAGATAGGTACCAAAGAGATTCATATTATATTTTATAGTAAAAATGAAGTTTGTAGTGTGTATGTACATTCATACTAAGCGAGGCGACTTGCATCCGATCCAGGATTAGATTTTGCGAGTTTACTCTCCCAAAGAATTTACTCCCGATGTGAGTTGAAGTGGAGGTGACTTTGCTGCAAATCAATGCACATAATGTATATGAGTTAATCGAGGCATTTTTGTTGAGTAGTAGTAGAGCTACAGCCTTAATTGGCTTTCCTCTTGTTCTGGGTTTAACCTCGATTTAGATGATAAAAGTTGTATTTTGTCCCCAGAATGGTGCTGCTCGAGTACGCCATGTACGCAAAGTTTAAAAAAAAATCGGGTTTCGATATTGAGCTCCGAATTTCGTATTCCCTTCCCATTATATTGTGCAGAATCATGTAGTAGGACATTCTCTATCAACCTATGGTGGTAACTCAATACCCGTTGCCAGTTTCGACGAGTAATTCATATGCATATAATATGCGTTGACAACTTTTATGTGATTACAAGCTGGCCGCTTACAAATAATGAATCTGCCTGCGTCTAAAGTAATTCCTATAACAGTCATCACATCACAGTAATGGCAATGCATGAAGGTGGCTGAAGTGAATACAATATATTTATGCAAAGATACATTTAAAGAGTGAGTAGTAAGTTTAAATATAGAGACCGACTGATGTGATCTGTTGGAAGTTTAGCTTTGTGTTGCGATTCTGTGAGTGAGTAGAATAGTGGCACATAGAAAACAAGTTAACAGAGAGAAGAGTTTGTAATGGAGAAGAAGTCATTTACCCTTGACTTGCCACATCTACCGACACGCTATAGCTGAAACTTAACATTTTGAGTATATAGTAGAGTTAAATAGTACAATGCCTATAAGACGGAGATGTCTTAGCTCATCGTCTATGTACGTATTTACTTAACAGCACGTCTTACATGAACGTGAATGCATTATTCACAGCTGTACATTTGATAAATTCCTTCCCTAACTTCTATCACTACTCTAGGTGTAATAGTGTATACCTACTTACATGCATACAATATTCGCTTACAATTGAACTTACGATTAGACATGCATACGTACGTAGTACCCGTATGTAATCATTTTTACACCCCACAAAAGTGTGAATGTTACTCTATGCAAGTACCTACATAATATCGTACACAGCTTAACTTGCATAACTTACGTAGACAGTAGACAGCTAGCAATGCTCATTAATGTATTATAAACGGAGGAGAATAGTCAGAATGAGAGAGTTATAGACAGGTACATGTAATATGCATGAACATAGTGCAGTGGCAGTTAAATCATCTCATCAAACTATTCAATTGAATTTCAGTCCATGGCTAAAGTAGAGGTATTTCTCCTTAGTCCATTACATCATTTAGTATCAAATAAAAATGTCCACTGATCTAGGGAACAGCAATATAATAAATAATGCGACACAGTCCGTAGATAAGTAATATACTGTCATACTGTGCTGTGCTAGAAAATGGTATAACAGCAGACACAATCTTTTTGAATGTTAGGGAATTGGTGGTGTACTATTATAATAATAGACTGCTATTATATAATATTATACCGACACTGTCATTGTTGCCTAAATCACAGTAGTGGATTTATTCCTAAAACTCAAAGAGGCTTATTTATTATACTAGATTTATCGACACATTATTATCGTATTTTGTATTAAATTGATTACACTACACTGTGACTTATACTTAGTATGTAATTGTAAAGGTATTAGTTAATACTACGCATGCAGTATGCACCTATGTGCTACACATATTACCTGAAATAACGTACTTAATTGCGGACAGTTAGCACTGCACTGAAGAGATATGAAGGTAGTATCTTCTAGGTATCCAGCTATACATACATATTTTTGGTCAGCAAATGAATGTGTACAATATGCAATAGGCATAGAAAGTATATACGCAAATAATACATAATTACATTCAACATTCACTTACACAAAAGTAGGTACATTATATAAGCATTTGATGTCGTAGGCACAGGGTGCCCCCAGCCTTAGGCTTCCACTTCGTTTTTCTTTTCAATTTTTCAAGGAAACTAACGAATTGTAAGTTATCATTATAAGTTATGAACCAATTTGATGGAGAATTTTATGCTATTTTTAATGGTGTACCTCACGTTTGGCGTATCTGTTACATAAGCCATGTAATCAGTGAAAAACTGCATTCCGATTGCTTAATAGAGAAATACCCTTACAATAAGAATGTACATCGTTGAAAAGTGCATAAAATTATCTACCAGATTGGTTTATAATTTTGTTAATTTTCTTGAAAAACTGCAAAGAAAATGTACAGGTGGGAAGTCTGTCGCTACGACATATATACATAGGTGGTAAATAAATATTACTAAATAGTAGAACATAATAAGTGGAAGCAAATAATAAAGTATTTCATCGAGCCATGTACGTATACCCGACCTACCTATGTATACTAATATAGTGGAGCTTGGAGATGAGTAGTGCAGTGGAGATTACTTAGAAAGCTAAGTAGCTCCACTGCACTACTGCAAACTCCAAACTTAGTAGTTTAGAGATTAATCTACCAACATAACACTTCAAACTTATTACATACATTACTATTAGATATTAGATAGCACTTCATGGCACTCTGTCCCGAATTAAATAAAACGAGTTGCTTTGCCTTTGAGTCTAGTTGACTTTGACTCTGCTGCTGGCTGGCTTCTTTTGCATTTCGTTTCGTCAGTCAAGAAACAAGCTGTGCCTTCCGTTGGATGAGATTCTGCATTTCCATTGTATTCATTACCATTGTATTCTGACATTGCATTGGCTAGGCTTCATTTTGCTTGCTTGCCATTCATTCACATGATTATCTGTTCTGAGCCAAGTTGACTTTGACTTGCATGTCATCTCCTTCTTATTCTTTAGTAAGCAAGTGGTTGCCCTGTCTGCCTGTCTATCTGTCTTCCTTTTGCCCATCCATCCCTTCCCTACTATACCTCCTCGGCCTAACTCCTCAGACACACACACACGTACACGTACATGGCTCTTGTTCACCTGTAGACTCAGCCACATCTCTCTCTTCCCCTTTCTCACTGTCAAACAATTAAGTAGCAACTCCGAAGCACTACATTATTAAAGATTACTCAATTTCACATTTTGGTATCAGTATTGCATGATAGCTTGGAGAAGGCAAAACATACATTCTCACCCCTAACTCACTACCGGATGTCATCTCTCTCTCTCTGTATAAAACAGTGTCTCAGAACTTTTAACAAATCCACAACAAATAGTTCACTAATAGCCCAACATCCTTAGAGTTGGTTAAGAGGAATTAGAGGTGTGATTCTCATCTCCTATACTCATCTGGACTATTTAAATAGAAATTATCTGCATGTAAATATGGGGCAAGTCAGTGACTGAAGTTCTTGGCTTCAATTTACCATTGCACGTGCTGCAGGCATTGAGATTCTTGTTGCCCTGCATTCCGGTGTGTCAAACTTATCTAAATACGAGAAAATAGAATTGTCTGTCCGATGCATTACTACGATGAGTTGGTCTCAGCCCTTGAGAGTGTTTGGCTCTTCACACACAATCAGCGCAACAGGTTAGTAACACACACAAGCAGCAGTTTATCTAGTGCAGTACATTATATTCATCAATAATCAAGGTGTGCTTTAGGGAAACTGGGATTTAGGTTTGTATGGCAATCACAATGCCCTATAGTAATAAGTGAACATCGTTCTAAAATGCTTATGCGTATGGTTGACATGCCAAAGTAAATATATATGGAAAGTAAATTAAACTCTAAATGTCTAATGATGTATAAAAATCTTATTGTAGATGGTGTAATGCCTGCAAAGTATCTCACACTCCGAATACCAATATAGAAAATAAGGTTAATCAGCCAGTTAAGACTAATGAATATATGTATATGTATTAGAATGTACCTTCGCAATTAAATAAATATGTAAAACTTGATGAAATCTGCTCAGTGCAAAAATAGTAATAATGATACTGAAAATCATTATCATCTAGTGTGTTGTTTTGAAGGATGTATTCTTATTAAAGATAGTGTATTAGAGACGAACCTAACAAAACTACGTCCAGCCAGATGCCTTTCATACTCTGTTTGAGGTGAATGATACTAAGTCTGTGTTAAACTTGTATACGCACTTTAGAAGAGTACATATCCTACGCGCTTGGATGCGTAATAATAATAATGAGTGATTTAACGTGCTTTAGGTTATTGGGTATAATAGTAATTGTATCGTTGGAAAGTATTATTGCCAAGCCACCACTCTAAACTATATACTTAGTTGTAAGTTATAGACAATAATTAAAATTATACTACCGTATATTAAAATTTTAATAAACTATATATCTGTTATTAAAATTATAGTATTATGGTCCCACATTATAATAACAATATTTTGGCCTATTATAAGTATAACTATAAGTAGTTAGTTGGAGTAGCAAACAGTACATCTTACTTATACATATATGCGTGAGTAGTTAAACTTTTATTAAAGTGTTTAAATCTTATAATAATAATATGCTGATGCTCAAAATCAATCAAACATATAGAGGCGCCCTAGCTGAATGATGCTAAAACGTATCCAAACAATTAATGAATGATTAATTGGTTTTTAATAGCATATTGTAAGCATTACAAATACAAGATATTATATAAAAGGTTTTGGATGTTAATTCGCGAATTATAGAGTTGATGTTTCAAAATTTTGCTTTCTTCGGCAGTCCGTCTACCGTACTATTCTTGTAAAAGCGTTTAAACCAATATCATATTTCAGTGTACAGTACGAAGTGTAGGGTAGTATAAGCGTATAACTAATTGCATAGATACCTATAGTGCTAGGATTTGCTTTAGTGTTATTTTAATTAATTCATGGATAACTGTATTGCTATTGTTCCACTGAAATCTACCGAATGACCCACATTTATGTACTTACAGAGTTACATAGCGGCAGAACGATTGGTCTGTCTAAGATGAGTTAAGTGTTTTACGAGTGCCATTTCATTATCTTTTTGTCTTGTGCATTTTTAAGCATAGTCGTTTAAAAGATACGTTACATTCGACTACATAACATGTAAACAGGTACCTACATCACCTACAGATATTATGTATACAAATACCAAGAATCACACTATGGCTTTGTTTAGTTTAGATGAGTGAGCTATTAAGATATGTAGTTGAGTGGGGTTTTAATGAGAGTACTACATAGGCAGGGCAGGAGATACTATATTATGTAGAATGCTGTATGTACATAAGAGATGAGGTAAGTGTGCAAGTAAAAGAAGCTACTTCCGAAAGCCAAAATTGATTTTGAAAGGAAACCATGTCACTCTGTGGCTTCCTTCTCGTCGTGAAGGTTGAATGCACTTATTGTAGTTCAGTTCACTGACTCTGACTCACTGACCATCAGTCCTGCCCTTACCTAACTAAACCAGGCAAACCGTTCAATTACTCTTCAACAACATACACACACGCACACGTAGAAACTTGCATACTAACTTGGCAAATACGAGTATTTATCAGTACTTGGTAGTCAGCCGACTACATAAGGCAGAATTAATTAGTACCATTCTACAAATCTATTGTTTGTAGCCTTGTTGATGCACATACTTTAGTAATGTATTATGTATACATATTACGTATCTATGTAGGTATTTGTTGATCTACTAATCCGCCGCCCTTAGTCTCTTGCACTACTGCCATGCGGAATAGCGTTTGAATTTGTCATACGATTTTGGATGTCACGAGCAAATGGTGGCAAACGCTGCGTTTTTTGTAACGTTTTGGGTAGTCGTATACGTTTACTCTCTGCACTTCAGCTTGTATTCTCGTATATGCCATTAATCATAGTTTCCATGTTACGTAAGTATTAGTACATATTAGCAAAAGATCGGGTATCAACACGCACCGCGGGAGACTATTTGTAGCTTCTAAGGTCTTCACAATACAATTGCGATTTTTGAGAGGGGTTTCCACAAGTGGGACATCATCTATTATATATAAATCCTTCCACTGTTTCCCAAAAAATATGCTTAAGTACAGTAATAACAAAAATTAAATTAGGTTAAATTAGTTCCCGAGATGCCACAATGTACTTTATGTATCGAAGGTTTCCTGCAGAGGCCAAATCGGGGTTTGGGAATCCTGCATTGTTACACAGCATTCGAAATTCCAATTGGCTCAACTTGTTGTACGTATAGAAAGAAATACTACATTGCTGTTGGATTGGCATATTATGTATGTACCAGATAATACTCGTAATACTTAAATACATATTATGTAAGTAGACTAGACTACTTGTTGAGTACAACTTGATAGGCAATTAAGAAGAAGCTTGTTGTTAGACAGCCAAATTATGTACTCTACTTATTTGAATATAATAATATTCTAGATTGCGTACAGACAGAATTGAATTGATTTAATTTCAATTGAAATTTGTTTATTGTGTGTCAAGAAAGAGTAATTGAATACATAGTGCTGGTCTCCCTATACTAGACTAGACACCGAGAATGGTGCTGTTTACATCCATTTTATCCTCCAGGCAAGCCGAATCGTAACCATTAGATTAAATCATTACATACAAAGTGATTTTTAAGTGATTACCATACCACTGTAAATGCTTAACCAACATTACAACATAATTAGCGATAATAATAATAGTTTATCCTTAAACACACTAACCGATAGGTCCATTTTTCTCATATAAGAGGGTAGAGATTTCCATGTTTCTGTACAAAAGTTAACTATTGATCTTCGCAGGTATTCAGTTCTACGCGAAATAGTCTCTAAGCAATTTCCCAGCTTAGAGGCTTACGTTTCTTGACTACAAAAATAGAGTCAATTTCTTTTATCTTAGAGAAACATAGGATCTTGTATAAATATGATATACAGAATTAAAGACCAGCCTTTCATTTATTGTTAGCAGGTTCTATTAGGAATTTCGGATCCTACTATTTTTTATGCACCTTTGCGCAAAGGCGGAGTTTATCTTTCTTGATATTATCATTGGACTCATGAGCCCAAAAAGATTTAGTATAAAATTTTGCCATTCTGGGATACGAAAATTAGTAGCATGGTATTACCTAATTTTTTAAAATGTATTAATTACTAATGTAGTGAACACCTTATGAGACAAAAATCTTAAAAGTTTTCAGGGGCCGTAATGTAAGACCTTTCTCGTCGAAATACAATTACATTCTGGTCGCTGAGTTGATTAATGTGTTTAATGAAAAACAAGATCTTTGGTTTTCATAATTTTTCATATAGTTTACAGTGATACAGACGTCACCCTGACATTAGAAGCCCCCTGAGTACAATATCTATAAGTCATACATAGCAGTGAAAGTGCACATTGTATGTATAATAAGTGTCAGTAAATGAAGTGGGTAGTATTGGGTTAAAGGTCAAAGTGCAAGAGACTAGAAACCGAACACATGCAAATTGTTCTGTAATATTGAATAGAATAGGGAGGAAAAGGTTTAGTAAGGACAATTATTATAGTAGAGATGTAAAGTATAGTAAGTATTATTAATTGTAGCTAGGTTGTTATGTCCAACAGCCACTCTTGTCCACCAAGAAACAGCCCCATCAAGATTGCTTTGCTGTTTCAGCCTATTTAAAGCGTACCAATGCAACATGTTGTATGATCGCAAAATCGTAATGGAAATAATCCTCAGAAATCATTCCTGTACTTCCAGTTTCTTCATCATCTTTCTATCTCTCAACTTATTTCGCATTCATTATAATCCCATTCTACTTTGACTCTACGCTACGGTAGTACCTACTTATACTACTTGGTGCTCCCCTTATGTATACATAATATTTGCTTGGTACTACTTTATTACTCTATCAACGTAACTTAACCCTTCCTAATCACATTATTCTATGAAGTAGGCTTGCCTCCACCAGGGAGGAATATTATTGTAGTTATTAATTATGAGTGTGTAACCTGGTTGACCTAGTTTTCTGACCCATCTTGACTCTGTCGCAGTTGTTGTCAGTTATGGCCATAATAAATATGCGACTATATGGGAAAAGCGTCTTGAACTGTCCAATTTATTGTGGTTACAGTATATCTCAAATATTGAGGAGAGACGTATAATGTACACGCAAGAAGCATTCCTGTAAACTAAAAGTTCTACTAGTTAATAGCAAAGTCCCATCGTCAGTAGGCTTGCTAATCATGTTTTTAAAAAATAAAATGAAAGTGTTTGAAATGTGAAAGGACTTTGGGGGTTTCCTCAAATTGAAAAAAAGTGTATATGCCGCAGACCAAGAGGGAGATCAGGCCAGTATGGAGACAGACCCAATTGCGGGTGTACTTTATATTTTACAACTATTGAATGGCTCAACCAATTTCTGTACCTCGAATTTCTTTCAGAACGAAATTAAATTTCGTAAATACGAAATAAAAAAATGGTACGATTTTAAGCTTCCTACGATATCGCTAACGGTTATAATAATAGTTGTTACATTTTAGATTTAAATCTTTTATTTTAGTATTCAGGAACCTAATAATGATATAGTTGAAATTTTAACCATTTTTTAACTATCGTGAACACTTGGATTTCAAGGCAATTGGTTATGGCATTCAAGAGTTATAAATTATAAAGTACATATAAAATAGGTTTGTCTCCCTTCTGGCCTGATCTTCCTCCTGGTCTGCGACATGTATAGACGTTACATTATCGAACATTGACTTTCCAATTAGTATTACCAATACTTTCCATGTCGTTTTAATTAGTGCAATGCTCTATGCACTCAGCGTTAGAGGTAGCTACACCTTTGTACTCGTCTAACAGTCAAAGTCTAAAGTAACCACTTTAGCTTTGACTTTACCATTCAACAAACTACATTGTATACTATGTACTTTATACACATATGTTTACATAGTGGTACCTGACCTGTGCCACTATATCTTCTGCAATTGTATGCATTAGTAGATATCGTGTACAGTACAAACATTCATTTCCTGCATCTGGAGCTGGGCCACTGCCAACAACATCAAACAACTTTAACATCTCTTAATTCTTGTATGTACCTACTATATAGAAAGAAAAGTGAGGAAGGAAGGACGAGAATTAGTGTAGCAATAGTAATATTTATTTAAACAAATGCAACCTAAACACTAAACACCAATGTACATATTATTCGACGAGACAATTGCATTGTTGTGCTGTGTGTTTCGTAATTGTGCCAATACAATTTATGCCGTTTATGCACATGTATTTATATAAGTAGGTAGATATTTATTAGTGTTTCTTGAACATGACATTCACTACACATATGACCGAATATAAATCAAATATAAAATCCGATTCTGTTTATATTCAATGTTAAATGGCTCTAATATTTATATGTCATTTAAAATATTGTTACCAGCAAAGCTGGTAATTTAGTAATAACACTATTTAGTTGAGCCTCCGTTTTGAAATGGTTTATTTAGCAATAACAACAACAATAGAAATTTACAATGCCAGAAGTATGGTTCAAAATTAGAATGTAATGTTGCTTCTATCTACATTGTAAAAATTGTAATAAGTAATACTTTACACAATAACAAGGAAATGGCCACCGCACCGATTGGCAGTGTGCCTGTTGTTAATTCTAGGAACATAACATGGAGGTATTAATGAATCAAGCTCATGGTCTCGGTCACTATATTTCCATTAGGTCGTCTTTATTTAGATTCAGACAACATTACAATTACATAAGCAAAAATCGTTGTTGTCTATATTATATTATGGTATGCTATGCATGTGGTATGATGGTAAATGTAAGTAAAGTAAAGTATTAACTGATAGCTCATTCTGTAATAGTGAGAGAGATAAAATGTAATGGAGGAACCAAATAGCCAGACAACAGGACAGGTGTTGCTGTTTCAGTGATAATAAACCATGGCAAATACGGATATAAATAATTTATCGTTGCACAACAATAGGAATGTCACATTGTCCCACGGAGTGTAATACATTTTTAATCGAATCCCACATTGCCCCACATAGTACAGTCCGTTTTTGGTCAAATCTAACATTGGCCCAATAAGTTGGGGCATTGTAAGAACGTAAAATTTATCCTTACATTGAAATCCGTTAACACAATTAAAAAGATTGAAGGGTTTAAAAGTTACAATACATATATATAAATATATAAAAGTCTCCCACTTATGCTACACCTCTCCAAATGGCCAAGCTAATACACACTGGTTCATTCTGAGTACCAATGCTATCGAAATGTGAAAACAGAATTCAAAAAAGTTGACCCCTTCAAAAGTTCTGGCTAGTACGGGACATCATCGACATCGTCGGACACCAGCTGAGCCGCCGACAAGCATTTCCTTGCCCTATCCGACGCATGTTAAACTCCCCTTTCCTCTCCTTCACTCATACAAATATAAAAAGCATAAGCGCTAAATTAATAATGTGCAATGATAACGAGTTGAACAACCTTTAGATAAATAAGTGTTACTAAATTGTAATAATTTTTATGTGCTACTAAACTTTAGTGTATCAAAATGTTCTGTCTAGTCTGCATTGTATACATTGGATCATTAATCATCAACTAAACTGGAATACGGCAATAATAGAACACTAAAATATACGTTAGAGTCTAGTCTATTGAAATACCCTTCCCTCTCTTAAAGAAAAGCATTGAAAAAATGAATATGCCGAAATGAATATATACCGAAATGAATAAAATATGCCGGTGTCTAATAATACTAATGTGGCTCTGGCTACCTATTAAATAACCCCCTAAATAGACGACAACATCTAACTAATCTACATAATACTTAAATTAGTGCGAAGTATAAATATGTATGCAATCTAATGAATAAAAATTAATTGTAAGCAGCATAAAATACAGCAACAGCAAGAACTTCTATACTACTAACCTTCCAAAGGAATGTTATAAGCTATTTTTCAATGTGACAATTACAATTAATTAAAATACATAGATACTAGAGGTGGGATGAGGGCCTTGCACTCGAGCGGACTTGACTGATCTAATAAGTGCAGGGCTTAGCGGAGGTTAGGGTTAGGCAAGACACTGAGCTTTGTACAGTTAGTGCACAGTGGGTCGATTCAGAGTCACAGAATGGCTAAATGAAGCTTATATCATTTTAAGGTGATGTGGCTTGGTTACCGGGTACCTAACCAAAAACACTATAAAGTTTCACTTTCCGAGAGCAGATGAAAAATGAACGTAATAGAAAAAACATACTGAAACCAATATTATTAATACAATTTCAAATTTTCTATATTATCAATATTATCATGTCATGAATTAGGGAGTTCTTACTCTTCTTGCTACGATAGTAAATGGAAAATATCTTAAACTCCATATTGTCCATAATATGTCCTCATATTATGTAGAATAAGAACTGGGAAAGTGGTAAATAGAACAAAAATTGGCATATCTGTTACATAGGTATATGTACATACACAACCCGTGGTCTGTCGTCCCTTTATTATCCCGACACTAATCAAATGCATTTCTATACTTTTTGGCTTGTTGTTCCACTGCCTATGGTGTCGCATTCAACAGTCTCAGCGCTGTCGACACAGACACAATCATTGACTAGAGATTTAAGGCATTTTACAATTTTGAATCCCCGTCTGTTGGAGGCTTATGCTTTGTGTTGATGCATATAAACTCACTCTAAGTTTTTATTTGTTTTGGATTACATAGATGCGATCGAATGAGAGACTGTGAGAATTCTTGTGAATTGGCCTTTTCCAATCTGAGAACGAGTCCCATACCTGGAAACAGTTTTGCTCTCTCAGATGTATGTGGAGAAGTTCAACCCGGACAAATATTAGCGCTTATGGGTCCCACAGGTAACAGCAATATTTTGTACTATATATATACTAAATCCTCACGTTCGTCACATCTTATTGTGCACGGATTTGGAAGATATTCCCTTACATTATAGCTTCAAATACTCCTTCCTAAAATCCTCCTTGTAGGTTCCACGCCAAGATATCATGCTCACTTAGTTGATAAATACAAAGCCAAACAATGCTAAGGAAGAAAAGAAAGAAACTGAAGCTATAATGAAGCTAGTAAATGCTCCTTTCTTTTCTTACCTACCGTTCAACAATGTAGCTTTTGTCCTAAATATTCCCCCCCCCCCAAACGACAAAGATATTCGAGAGTGGCTGGGTGATTGGTTGGTTGGTAAAATTAGCTAGCCCATTAGCCCAGAGTTATTTTGTTTTCCTTTTTATCAGGGCAATTTACCGTTTTGATCTACTGACCATTTATAAAGACTCAGTGTTTATCTTCATACCTTTCGTATATTCTATAATTCCTTAGTTTCATTCTCATAATATATGGAGCATGTTTGCAAGTATGTATAGAAGTATATCGAAAGTATAGAAACGTACTTTCTCCCGAGTCTCGATCACACAAAGTATGTAAGTGTGAATATTTCGGTCCAGTAGTCCAGTATACACCGACTGAAGTTAGTAAATCTAAAGGAGTAGGTTAAAAATTTGTTAATTTATTTGCAGGTTGTGGGAAGACAAGTTTGCTGAACGCGTTGTCAGGTCGCCTCCGCCTCGAATCCGGAAATGTTCGTTTAAATGGAGATAATTTGTGCAAACGCCTCCGCCGCACTAAAATTGGATATGTACTGCAACACGATATCTTCTTTGCTGATCTCACACTCAAACAAACTTTAATTGTAAGATTAAAAAGTTTCATTTTCACATTTTCAATGTTATGTGCAGTGTTTACATTTCAAGTTGGTATAAGAGAAAAAGATGGAGCGTAACGGGGTATGGGAATTATTATTTCAAAACTGAAATAGCACAAACGAAAAAAAAATCTTGAAATATAAAATGGGCTCTACTTATTAGGTAGATATCATAAAATATTGGGGATTGTTTATTATAATATTGTACATATTGTCCTATAACTAATTAGACATTGTGGAAATACACGGAGAAAGTATTCATTGTATATGTACACGATTAAACACAGCTTGAAGCTTTTGGGAAACCCTTCATTCACGATGCATAATTCCATTATTTCTTTCGGAGGTCATTCCAGGGTTTTCCAAAAGCTTCAAGCTGTATTTAAGCATGTACATATACAATGAATACTTTCTCCATATATTTCCGTAATATATCTAATTAGTTATAGGACTATCTGTATAATGATTTGTGTCTTTGCAGTACACAGCCCTTCTAAGACTTCCCGACAGGAAGTTCACACGAGCAGAAAAGCTGGAGAAAGTCGAGGAAATAATTGACATTCTAGATCTGCGTCGCTGCCAGGAGACAGGTAACTAACTAGAGCAACACAATTTACCTTCTACTAATACTTTATTTTTATTTGTCGTTTGTGTCTTGGGATGCAACTCGCTTGCAACTCGTCGACGTTGAATTCGCATCCGTGCAATTCGGCACTGTCCAAGTTGTCATATGTCACCTGTTTCATGGAAATTGGAGCAGCTGATAATTTCCGAAAGATATGCTTTAAGAGAGGGTCATATATTTTTTCTTCAAAAGGAGTTTCCATGGCCCACTGGGCTAAACTAGCACTATTTTCAGTAAAAATGTGTTGATAATTTTGGGCCTGTACATTTTCATGATCTGTGGGATTCATCTCAGGCATTCACTTTATAATTGATTAATTGTAACAAATTAACCAGTAATATCGGGTTTATTATGATATTTCACCAAAAGTAACGGGAAAGTAAGCATTTTAATGGGCAATTAGTATTCTTATGACTTTTGGATATTATTTTGGCATAATGAATAATATTATGGCAAAATAAGTAAAAACGTAATGGCAAACTGAGTATTTTATGGTTGCATTAAATATAAACCGTTTTATTTCAGTGATTGGCGATGTGATGAAGCGTGGTCTTAGTGGAGGCGAGAAGAAAAGGCTGAGTATAGCTTGTGAACTCATTACAAATCCGTCCGTTTTGCTCATTGATGTAAGTAATGTAGTACCCCGTATGGAACAATAGTACAACCTTTGGTCATTGGATGGGTGGGAGTAATGATGGTTGTGGGGTGGCCAAAGGGATTTCTGGATGTAATGTCATTTTTCGAAGGTCCGCTGATGTTAGGATTAATTTCCACTTACAGGAGCCGACCTCAGGATTGGACTCGTGCACAGCTTCTCAACTAATGTTACTCCTTAAAGACTACGCTCTGAAAGAGTCGAAAAGTGTTGTCGTCGCGGTCCATCAACCCTCGTCAAAAATATTCCATTTGTTTGATAGACTTCTTTTGCTAGCTGATGGACAAGTGAGTTCTCTTCTCTCCCCTCATCGAATACAAATTATCTACTGGATATCTCAGACCCCAGAATGGATTTTTAGTTTAATTTAGGCTACATATTTATTTTTTAGTGGTTAGGGAAGGAAGTGTGTGTACTACTAATATGTACTGCAGTATGAAATGAACTATATATAAACTTACCTAATTATATGCACCACCAGGATTAGTGATAATATTACTTTCTTTTGAACTCAAACCTTTTCTATGAAAATTTTTACTCTGATTATTTTATTTTTCAATTGAACATTAGTTAAATACTTAAGTAAGTTAAAGTACACCATGGTTGCAAATCTTACGGATATTTTACTAGAATCCACACTTTACCTCAAAAAGTATCCCTAGTGCTAGCAAGCCACCCTTAACCAAACGATTTATAATTGTATTGAATGAATGAGTTGAATGAATAGCCGACTATATTATTGTAGGAAACCACTGCACTGATATAGTAAATGTAATGGTATTGGTTAAGTTAATATACTTATAGTAGGTAGGTAATTAGGTAGATAGGTTTTGGTTACGCATAATTATGTATGTACAATGAACTCGAAAGCTACTTAATTTTGCTATTTTTTTGGGCACGTGTAGACTGCTTATTTCGGCCAAGCATCCCACGTGATATCCCATTTCTCATCATTAGGACTAACGCAACCTGCAAATTATAATCCTGCCGACTTCATATGTAAGTGCTACAGCATTCATGCAATACATTCGCTAATTCATCGCCATGTTTTTCTTTGCGGTCCTTTACCCTTTTAGTACTATAGTTTATGTGTACCTAAATATAGGTACATTAATAAATCCATAGCCGTATCAGTTGTATAGGATTCCATCCCTAATTGTCATACGCCCCTCCTTGGCAGAAAGAATTCTTTCAAGTTCGTAAATTGGCATTAATTTTTCAAGTATGTATGCAATCTGCAATGCATGCACCCTAGAAATAATATGTTTTTAATATTACGTATTGCTTGCATGAAAAACTGCATGTACTACAATAAGGAATGTGAATATGACAAGTAGTTGTTTTTCATAAAAAACAACTATGCCAAAAAGAGTATGATAATTAAGTATGTTAACAATCTCCTATATATAGTAAGTAATACGACATATTTTATACGCTTAAATGAGCTTATTTGGGTTAATTTAATTTCCATTCATACTATTACACCTCTAATGTGCTTTAACGCTACTGAGCTCAAGGACCTTTTTTGATTTTCGCAGACTAATTCGATTATTTTCTTCTAACCTGGTTACCCTGTATAGCGGTATTACTAATAAAATAAATAATGATAATGATGTGGGGTTCAATATGGTATGTCATTTTTTGAAGTGGAGCAACTGAAGGTGGAGAAACCGAGGATCCTGTCTGGATGGAACAACCATGTGAATGCATTTCATTTGCAGATCATGTCGTCTAAAAGCGAACTGAACGATTTCAACGAGAATGAGATTTTACGGAAGTCGAGTGAGTCGGTGGCGGCCACGTGGCCCACTTCCTTCGTCTCACAAGTGCAAATTCTTGCAGCTAGGAACTTTCGAGAAGCTCGACCTCGGATGCTCTCCAAGCTAAATTGGCTTCAAACCTTGGCATTGGCCATCATGGCTGGACTCGTCTGGCTCAAGGTAATTATATTGTCCAGGTATTATATGTTCTCGTACTAGTAGACAAACCCTTTTCCGTCTCATCTGCAAATTTGCGTCACTGTCCCTGATTTCCCCATGCATCCCTAATGGGATGGGGTACGCTGTGACACACTTTACCCTACCTGTATATTACGGATAAATATTATGACACACAATAAATATTGTTATTCTATTCAGACTGAGAGAAAGGAGGAGGCACTACCGGACTTAGAGGGTTGGATGTTTTTTTCGTCTACTTACTGGATGCTGTTTGCCTTGTTTGGAGCTCTGGCTTCGTGTAAGTACCTAATATTATAAGCCTTTTATTTAGATGCACTTAAATATCTAGTAATATAAAAATGAATTATCTATGTACAGTTCCTGGAGAGCGAGCTGTGGTTGAGAAGGAACGCCTTTCGGGAGCCTACCGCCTTTCAGCCTACTACATTGCCAAAATGTTGGGGGAAGCTCCATTGGTTATGGTCCTTCCGTCCGTATATTTGGCGGTGGCGTATCCTCTTTTGGGAGGCAGCTTCGCAGCGTTTTTCGGAATCCTATGTGTCCAAATACTATCTTCATTGGCGGCGCAGAGCGCCGGATTATTTTTCGGAGCAGCTCTTGATTTGTCGGCATCCGTTACAGCCGCCGCCATTTTCACCCTTGGTGCACAACTTCTCGGAGGCTACCTCGCTAACAACGTATGGGTTCCCTTAAAGACTTTTGGCTTATTAATTGCTACATTGTTAGCACATTTTATGTCTTTTACTATTGAAATATCGTTGTTTTGTGCTTTTAGATTCCATCGTACTTAAAGACACTGTCACTGGTGTACCATGCTTTCCGTAATATGCAATTATTGGAGTATCAAATTGGAGACCCTATCCTTTGTGCCGAGTCCTCCCAATTCTCAAGCTGTGTCAACTCAACGTTATCCGGGGTGACAGGCGGGAGCCACTACGTGGATCCCATGGAATTGCTGCATAGGGAAAAAGACGGCTTTTCAATTCCATACTGGAGTCATACAATGTTCCTTGTCGGCTTTTTCTTCTTATTCCGACTCTTAGGGTATATCGCTCTTCGTCGCTCCTTGTGAAAAGGTTTTCTAATGAGCCACTCTTCCACATCGTAATTTCTCGTCTTCCAATCTTGTCTCTTCCTCCCTCCACAAGCACAATATATATTTATATATGAATAGGTACTTATTTAGATAATATGAGGGAAAGTGTATTAATTAATTAATTCCCATTGCGCGAATCTTAAAGAAGGTAGGTAGGTAGGTACTTTTTGGAAAACTACCTTATGTCTTACATATCAATATAGTTAAAAAGAGCCAAATAAGATCGGTGTTTATTATATAATATTCATGTTTTGTAATGTAGTTCTGTCATGTATGTTTTTGGGTATTTTTTATTTTATTGAGGAAAGCTTGTAATTGAGTTTGAGAGAAAGATTGTCTTTCTTTTCACATACTGTTGTAGAAACAGAAAAAAGTCTTGGGTCTTTCACATATATATATATAATGCGACTTTTTATAATTAGCAAACGCTGAGACGCCAAACTCCCTGGGGCAGATTTGAAGAATTACGATGTACCACTTTACCTATACCTATCATAAGTAGGTGTACCGACATTATTACAGGTAGTAACAACAATGGTGTTTGGCATAAGGACTACCATATTCTGCTGATGTGATTTAGCTGACACTTACTACAGTACCTTCCTATGTAAAATATATAATTACCTAAGTAATTACTGTAAATATTTAAATTACACGACAACAGAAGTACAACAGTACCAGAAAGTTATAAACTCTTGAAGAGTTTTTGAAATACCATAAGAAATGGTTATTTAATTACATAACCTCCTCTAAACGGAAGAACTCAACTGGGTAATTTAGTAGAACTTTGTAAATTGTTAAGGATATTCCATACAAAATATGAGGTATTGCTGTATTATTATTGTGAAGTGTAAAGTAGACAAGCAGCAACATTCTGATGTCACACTTCCCTGAGTTCGACGTCGACTTGAGACTGAGACCCCGATTTCGGCATATTTTCTGACTCAAGTCGAACTCTCGATGTATGGCCACAGAATATCACTGTAGGTCACGTAGCACCATTACATTCAGACAGAGCGCAATGCATTATTCCTACAAAACAAAGTTGGGACCAGCACCACTCACTCGATCATGTCAAAAAACAATGATTTCATAGTGCTAGCTTATTATCTTGTTTTGTTGGAATAGATTAGACCCATTATCTCTGAAGAACGTATGGCATGGTGTTACGTGCGTAGATTGCACTTTCAGATATACTATGCTATCTGGGGCAGCGCGCAGCCGCATTACATTGCGCGCTGAGTTTTTTCCGATTTACTGTGTACCATAACTACATTTAAATAGTTTTGGTACCCCCTGTTAGCCACAGAATTTTCCCGCAAATGTTGAAAGTGTATGGGAAACTCTGGATAATTGTGTAAATCAAAAATGCAAAAGGTAACTTATTGTCACTGCCCGAGATAGCCTGGTAGACCGTAGACTTTACGCATGACTAACTTGTGTCCGTATGATTAAGAAAAAAGTGATACATAAAATAAATATCGATTAGTATTTGGGCAGTCTCCGTCCGTAGAGTACTTTACGTTTAAGCATTATAAGTAGATACATGCAATTATTATTATGGTCATTATTAATATTGATTTAGTTATTATGAATTATGAACTTAAATTATTTTAGGATTTGTTATATATGATATAAGATAACATAAAGATAACTACTTTACTTTGTAATACATGAAAAATAATAAATATCTACATGTAAATATAGTGATCCTAATAAGGTTTTTGGCGTCGTTATTATCTTTTCATCATCTCTAGAATAAGCATGTATGCAATGTAGCACAGCACACTAAAGCTGGGACGGGGATTTGCCCCAGCTTCTGTTGCACAAGTTTGTTACACCCGTTTTACAATGGTTTATTTACAGAAAAAAGATTACATTGTGGTAAATAGAAATATCAATGCATATCAAGGAATATAGATAGAAGTTCTCCAGACTAGTTCTTAACCACTACTACTAACGTAAGTACGTACTTAAGGAATGTACGATTACATAATGTACTTCCCGGAGTTCCAACAGATCGAGTCCTTAGGAACGTCATCACATTTGAATGTGAACTCATCTTAAATGGTAGTGGTAACAAGTTTTAAACTTTATTTTTGTTGGAATTGGAAATGCATATTATTATGATGAATTATTTCACAAGCAGAAGCCAGTAAAGAATCCATTTTTAAACTTTAAGCGTTTTTATTAGAGGAGTTTTTGTTGACAATTTACACGTAAAATGTCACATATTTATAGTCCGCATGTTAGTATTTTAACAACGCCGCTGATATTGTCACGGTAGCAGTTAACCTAGTAATGCTTTTCGAAAAAATAGCTAACCTACAGTTGCTTGCAATTAGCGACATTAATTTGGTAAATATTACATTTACATTAATTTTATCATCTAGTTGAGCGTACATTTATCATTACGTGAAAACAGACGAATCAGTCCGATTATCAGGCTTCCTTTAGTTAGGTCATATTATAGTATTAGCCTTTGACTTAACGTTAACTTCGTAGCCCGACATAACTTAGCTTACAAGATGCAGATAATATAATATTAACAAAAGAAGTAACAGATCATAATATTAATAACTTTAACATAACATAAGGTACTTTACTTATCAATGTTGTAGTCTGTAGTCAACGTAGTCTATGTAGTAGTTAGTAGGGACACAACAATTGCATAATATAATTGAAATAACAATGAAAATAAAAGTGTAATTAATTAATATTTTGACTTTCGCTATCATGCGAAAGTGAACGTTCATTCAATAAAATCTTATTCAATATTACAGTTTTGCTATTTTTTATTTTTGCTTAACAATAATTTAGTGTTGCACTTAACTGTATAAATATTACTCATATAGGTCTCGAAATAGATATACGCGGCACTAGTACTAGTAATTAGTTTATTAAGTAGTGTGATTGACATTCTTTTAGGAGTTATATTCGGCTATGACAAGAATGACAACTGTCAAGACAAGAGACGAAAATTTTGTGTTATTACAGTCAGTTACTCCTATACAGACATATATTTGCTCCTGTACTGTACAGACATAAAGACAGGTCACATTTTCATTAACTAACGTGTCTCAACTTCCCAAAAGCGCAATGCCAGTAGTGGGGGGAAAACCTTAAAAATTGGTACGTTACATAGTTCACCTAGTATAATGTATAATGTATAATGTAAGTATGTGTGCTTAGTCTTTCTAGAATACCTGAATGCATAGATAGTTAGATAGACAATAAATTATTTCATTGGGGGGAATAAATGTAGTACATAGAAAATAATGCGAAGCAAATTGCGGTTTATTCTGCTAGATTTCATTACGTGGGTTCCCTGTTTTGTAGTCACTGTACAATATTGTGAGCGAGTGATCGCTCCTAACGGGGTGAACGGCTCGTTTATCCTACATCAATTATTTCAGTCACTCTGTCATGATTTGTACATTATAAAGCTATTGACGTAAGTTTGACATTAGGCGAGTGGATATTGAGTTCATTCCCACTACAGCACTCTGCACTGCCTGTGCCTCACTATTTTCAATTTCAAAACAGGTGCCTGACGTCTGCCTGGCTGTAACCCATCAATGTAATGCCGTTTTAAATAAATTAGTGAAGTGAACTGGCTACTTAAATTGAAATATCGAGTTTTGCTATCCAGATATAGACTAGACGAAATCGTATCTACCTTCATACTACAGACGAGCTCACTGCAATAGATAACACAGTAAATAGGGGTATTGTGATTAATAGGTAGCAGCAGTAGGCAGTGGAAGTGTAATTTCCATTGGTCAATCAACAGCAAATATAAAACTTTTGATTGCAAGGAAATTGTCACCTAATTTTAAGGCCTAGGGACATATTATTGTAGTGTTAGATTCTATGTTATCAAGACAAGATGATTTATCACTTTATTACACCTACTATATATATAATATCAGTGTGCACCTTATGTGCATGTCAAAAAAAGTGTTTACTTTATAAGTAGAAGTACTAATATATATATATTGATTGAAGTAGTACGGGAAAGTAATTATTATTACTGATATTGATATACATGTAGCGGATAGTGTAGACATGTCAGTACATTAACGTAAATACATGTGATGTCAAAGTACTGGAAGCACTATTTTCATTTTTTCCAATCTCGACTTCGTTTTCCAATTTCATAGACTGTACCTAGCGTAGCACCCCATATTAGTAATTTCCACAATCCGAGATCTAAAAATAGTTGTGTATTTATTCACTCAAGTCTCCCATTAGGTGACCTTCGACTGACTTGACTTGACTCATAACCTAAATTCCAGGTCGTTGTGTTTCCTCATTTTCCAATTTTGCGGTAACAACGTGTACAGGTATTCTCCAAAACTCGAAGTTGCTATACCCATCCGTCTGACTATAAGCTTGTAATGATTTATAAGCTGGGAAAATATGCTCCGCCAACTCCACTAAACTGGTATAGCTGTAACAAACAAAAGTTTATATTAACATTAATATCACGAACTGTTTTGGTTAAAGTATTCTTCTTCATCGAATATTATGTTATATGTTATTAGGTGTCGTATAAATTAGTATTGCTAGAGTCGCTAGAGAAAGGAATTCCAGATTCTGCAAATTGCACAAGGACAAAAAGACTTTTCTCTGAGTCAGGTAATAATGTTAATTTTATGTTAATAAATTGTTAGCGTGCATTTGGAAAAGATCACTTTTGGTCAAAAGCACAACATTCAACCATCAAATACAACAGGTAGAAGCAAGATGCACCAGAACATCTAACAAACAATTGAAATACCTATCACAGAAAGATTTCATTTAAGGCTCAGCAAGCATAGAAGTCAATATTTTGGAAAAATATCTCCCACAATATGACTCAGACCGATATATCTAGTTTGAATAAAGGAGAAAGAAATTGTCATACTCAACTAGAAATAGAAACACATTACTATTCAGGGCCAGGGCGCGGACATTTATTTATTTAAAATCTAACTTTACTGACTGATTGGCAGAGAAATTTAACATTTAAAATTTTAAATTGCTAAATACTTCCAAATAATTGGTAGAAACCTGTGAAATTGGAGTAGTATATACGGATATTACAACCTATACCATTTTACGTAAACTTTGCTTTCTTTTACACAATTTTTTTAAAAATTACTAAAAAAGTTTACTTAGCGAGCTTGATTTTGCATGAAACGTACTATTATTTAACTGAATGTCCGAGCCTGATAGTTATACACCTTGTCAGTCAGCCTTTAAGAAACATTGACAGAGAATTATGTAAACAGAATATTTGGTATGATGAATATAAATTTGAAGAATATTGATAACTTCCTCTTTACCATATTATAGCATAAAATGTTAAAAATAACAGAACAGAAGCAACTTACGATGACTGGAACGTATTGGTTAGAGCATGTCTAAGTTCTCCTTTATGATTGATGGTAAAAATTCTGGATATGTTAATATCCACAGCTCGGTAAGACCACACATCATTTATCCTGTTTCCGTAGCCAGCATAAAACGGATTGTCAGGAAACAATGTCTGGAATATTTTTAAATTCATTAAATGGCCTGTAATAAACGGTGGCAAACGTTGTATTTATTATCATATTTTACAATTAATTGCACTGTTTATCATAATGATCAGGTGATAGGTGATCATATATGCATATATAGGATAGTCCCTGTCTAGCAATGGGTGTCCAACTGTATCGGCAGTAAACTGACATGCGCAGTGAACGGGTTTTGTTGAGGAATATAGTAAACTAAATGGCATATTAGATACATTTAGCACTAAATTTCCACAAAATCTCCCATTGCATTGGGGTGAATTGAAATTCATATTTGGATTCCTTGTGTAAACACCTTTAAAACGATACCCCACTTGCCATATGTTTGCGCTAAAAAATAAGTGGGCGTGGCCACAACTCCCTGGGGGTGTGGCCAAGTTTACATACCAAGGAACTATAGACATCCTCTTTCGAATTCTGAAAACAGAATTGAAAAGAGTTGACGCGTTCAAAAGTTAGAGCCGTCCGTCCGTCCTTACTTTCTGACAGACGTCATTAGCATTCCCATACTGTAATGTTGCCGATACAGAATAAGTAACGGAGGAATAGGTAGCATGTTGAGTGTGAGGATTACGGATTACCTGTATGTCCTTAAGACAGGCAATTTTAAACTCCTCAGGTTTCTTTTCAATTACTTCTCGGTGAAATGCTGACATCAATGAGGTAGGATTAAGAAGTAGCGGTCCATCAGGAAGGGTGACATCGCCTTGTTTAATCGACCTCAAATATTCACGGGTAATAGAAGCTTGTCCTACAACAACAAAGTAGAATTAAGTCAAGTTTATCATTCTTGTTCGAAATGCGATTGCAGAATTCCTATTCAATTCCAAAGGCATAAATGTTGTCCTTCATGAAATGCCCACACATGTGCGTTTAAGCCAGAATAGGCTAAAATATACATTGCCCACGAGTGGAGGACACAACTCATTGTACAAGTAACTCGTATTATTACCCAATGATTGACTACTTTATTGGAGTGATATTCAATATAGCCGGGAGTGATAGAATCTTTCAAAGACGAAATTCAGATTCTGCATACAAAAAGCCGAAAATACGGATTTGGTCCGACTATCCAAGTTTGTCGGCAGAAAACAGTGCTGTCCCACCATACGGAATGTTGTCTTGTCTCGTGTATCATACAGTACTGATCAGCTTTCCTAACAAGATGGAGTAGAAGATATTCCCGAAGGCTGGCGAATCAAGCTCAAACTTAGTTAGTCTGACCAAATCTGGATTTTAGTGTATCCCTATCAAGTTTGATGTGCAGAATCCGAATTTCGTAATAATTTTTTATCTTCGTTGGTTTACCCGAATTCGGGGAAAATCGAAATTGCCGGGTTTCATTCAACCATTTCTATCAAGTTTGCTGTTCAGATATTTCGCATTTAAAAACTATTATTTATTCTACCGCCACCGGTTCTACCCTAATATTCCAGTAAAAATCTGAATTTTCGGGGTTTAGAATTTTTTATTTCCAAATTCGGACTCTACATAACAAACTTGATAAAAATGGTTGAAACCCCGAAAATTGTAATATTGTTAGGAAAACCTGAGTACTTGTACAATGAGTTTGAGTTCGTGGGCAATTATTTTTTGGCCTATACTGGCGTGGACAAAATAGTGGACGCACATGTGTGGACATTTCATCCTTTATGAAGGACGTTTCTATTTAAGTCAATTCCAACTGAAAGTCAAGCATTTAGTAAAGTGGCTGCATCAATGAAGGCTTTGACCAATGACCCTCTAATGGGCCTATGGGGGGAAACCTAAGTCATAATTCGAACTTTTTTCCATCTTCAACAGAAATACAAAGTACAACACGACACTTGATGGAGAAAAGTTCGAATGATGACTCAGGTTTCCCCCATAGGCCCACTAGCGGGCCATAGGTCAAAGCCTGTGTAAAGTGTTAAAACAATTGGTGCTTCACACTAAGCACATTTCTGGCGGGTGATAGTCCATTGCCCTAAAGCCAAAGATGCAGAAGGTTGGAGTCAAAGACTCCTACTGGGGTCAAAGACAGACTGCTCGGGCTATTACTGGAATACTCCTTCCAAATATGGTAGATATCCGAAACGTATTGCTCTGCTCATAGACAGTTGGAATTGGAATAATTATATAAAAAACTCACCTATTGCTCTCGCTGAAAGGTATAACATTTTATAACCATTGTCCTGGATTTGAGTGAATAATTGAGCAACTCCAGACTGGGCCCAATCGTTTCCAATAATCGGTAGAATGTGCCCTAAAACATCTGACTTAGTAATTGTGCCATCAATGTCAGACACCACAACTCGGTCATCGTACCTCCATAAGTAAATGTGACATCTTGCAATCGACGTTCCTTGGTAGGCCGTCGTAACGCTGAAAATTGCTTCATTTTGGCCATACCGAAGGCCTAAAACCGCCTGAAAGTAAATGCACAAGTGAAATATAACATATATGAAATCTTATCCACTTGGGGGTCGGAGGGGGCTTAATTCAGTCTCCCAAGCATCCTCATCCCATCCCAACATCAATCGCATACATTGCTGCGAGGGGTCGTTTGACTTTGGGGCCCTCCAAAGCTTCTACGTACTGTACTCTTGACTCAAAAATCATTGAGGCTGACTTTGTTTGCTCCACCTTTATGGTCACTCTACATTGGCCTTTTGCAGTAGAACAGCCACTAGGTAATCAACGTAATATAATATACACCGCAAAGGCGGAGCTTTGAACAACACAAATCCGCTGTCGTCTCAGTTGTGGAGCTTATAGTAGCGCATGGAAAAAGTATCACCCTGTAGTAGACTCTGGAGCTTATTGTGGTGCATGGAAAAGGTATCACCCTGTAGTAGATATAGAAGGCCTATTCCTATCTTCATAATTACGGTATTTACCGGCTACGTAGAGCTACATTCGTTATTAGTTCGGATTCGGCCGAGGGAGACAGGAGTTTCCATTGGATGATGAACGTCAAAGCATGCAGATACGAATTACTCCTTCTAGTATGTCTACTACAGGGTGATACCATGACTGTGGCGTGACCATCAGAATCAGAAGAGTAGGGTAGGGAGAGTAGAGTACCATTATTGGGCGAGTCGCGAGTTGTATATCAGGCAGTGAACTCCAGGCGGACAATATTTTTACACATGTGACGGAATGACCCGAATGACAGTATAAACCATGTACAGTATAAAAAAACTACTCACCAGTTGGTCAGAGGTCAACCTCAAGGACTTTTTGAACTTTTCTATGACTCCGTTTGTTGACGTATTGATGGGACTAGGAGCTGTTCCACTTCTGCTAATACGACCAGTCTTTTCTTCTCGTCCACCACCACCCTCTGACTCATCAGACGACGACGTCAATGAAACGGCCACCTCTTTCATATTCCCATTTGACTTCGAAGGAGTACTTTGTAATTTCCTAATGCTACCATCATTTTTATTGATCCTTTCCTTTTCAGGTTGGGAGTTGACTGACTCGGGAGAAGATTGAACATTTTCGTCGTTTGAACTTTCATGCGTGGCGGAATTGTGAGACCTCCGCCACGGAAACCAAGAATATCCTTTCTTCGATCCACCTTCCTTTGAAATCCCTGTACTATTTGTAGGACTATTGGAACTATTTGGATTATAATCCTTTTTCATATACTGGCCGATTAATCTGAAATGGGTACAAAAATTCAATAAATACCATTTATATAGCCATCAGCTACGAACTACCAACAACATTGTCACACTGGCACATTCAGTGATTCAGTCATACTCCCAAGGTACAAGTCCTAAGGTATTACAAAAGTATACCTATATCGGTTTCGGCCGTTTCGGTCAGTTTTGCAAGTGCAGGGTGTATCCAAACCATAAGTTTAAACACGTCAAATATACCCCTATCCCCTATTTAATTGACTCACTATAAAACTTTTAAACACGAATGTCAGTTAGCTTCTCACGAATTTGCTCGGGGTACTGCCAGGCCTTAACCAGTATCAGTATTAGTATGAATGAGTTTCAAACACAAACAGTTTTATAAAATGTGATTTTTATATTCACAATGTGTGTATTACCGGTAACTACCGCCACGAAACATTACCGCGGGTAATGTTGGGGCAATAGCCGTATTTATAACCAGCTTCTAGTTGCAAACTACAGTACGCGTCAGCTAAAAGTGTCCATATATAAATACACATGCTTTATTTTTAAATGAAATACTACACCGGAAACTTAAGCAACATCAGGCTGGTCATTGCACTAAGTGTATAGCTCATTCAATCTTTGTATTTTCTCCATGTGCTTTCTCCAATGACACTTTTAGCTGAGCGTAGTGTATATATTCTATTCCTGCACAACACTATAAAAAATAAAAAAAATTATAAGTCCTAAATGTAGATATCTCAATTCTCCCTGTAATTCTACAGAATTTTTTTATATTTAATGTGTCAGTGGGGGAAGAGAAGTGCTGGAGTGCTGAATTCATATCGTCTTGTATGATTGGAGGATCTCATAATTTGAGCTTGTACTTAAATGTTTGACACTTGAATAAAGCTATTATTATTATTATTATTATTACAAGTTAGGATAGGAGCTTTAACCCTTTCGCAACACCCGTAATGAGTTTCTCTAAACTAATAAATAGTAAGCTTTTTGTCTCTGGCGCTTAGTAGTGTAGTGCTAGTATTGTCATTGTCCTTATTTTGGGGAATGCTGGATTGGAATATTGGAAATATTAAAATTAAAACATTGCTAAATATAATGTCCAAAATGTTTGTTAACCTTTCATAAACATCAGCTGGTAAAGGTCGCTTAAAAAACGTAGTGGACAGCAACTGAGGAAAAGCTGCGGGCCACGGAACTAATTTACCATCAATTTTCACAACTATTGACTCCGGGGATGTATTTAGAAGTAACTCAGGATTTTCCACCAATTCGTCAAAAGTAAGCTGACTTTGATCAAACAACCCAAGTGATCCTCCGCACACAGACAAGGCTTCAAAGTGAGGATCTGTCAACTCTGCACAATATTTAGTATTTAGTACACACCGTACCCTTTTTACCGTACCGTACTTATATCGTACCCTTTTAAGCAAGTATATGCAACTGACCTGATGGCTGCCATTGATTCTCTTCCATGTAATTAGATAATTGAGTGGATTTTGGCGAAGACCCAGGGGCAGGAGACTGTGGTAGAGAGCTTCCTTTACCCGACTCTCCATCTTCATCGTGATCTTTCTTTGTCACATCTCCCACCTTTAACACACAAATTGTAAAATATAGTATTTATTTATTTATAATGATCTTTAGGGTTTTATCATTTTAATTTTAATCTACCCTCCCTCTGCATAGTGTACAAACATCTAAGAATATGTCACAGTGAGTGAAGGAAAATCAAAAATCTTCAAACCTCTTTTCCAAACTTGGGAAAATATAAAGCGGCAACTTCGGGATCTTGAAGATTAAGATCGTCTAGGTATATTCCAGAAGTGACGTCGCACACAGCACCACTGCCTTGCGGATTGTTTCGTTTCATAAATGAAAACATGCCAGCCAGCATTGACTTATTTTCTGAATTTGAGCGATTTATGGTAGAACTTTCATCGTCACTTGACATGTGGTGTTCTTCGGCTAAAAAGATGAAAACTCATTAACTACTAACCACTTGACCACTTTGTTTTTGTTTGGTGTATGCTGATTTGCAATACGATGTATAATATGCATACATATAGGTAGTTTAGTGTAGCTAGTATATCTATTGATTACAGGAAACAGATTAGGAGAGGAGAGGCGTTAATATTTTGTATTTGTCTTTTATCTTTTTCTAGCAAGAAA
Source organism: Tomocerus mixtus (assembly GCA_034694165.1). NCBI lineage: Eukaryota > Metazoa > Arthropoda > Collembola > Entomobryomorpha > Tomoceridae > Tomocerus > Tomocerus mixtus. Next base: position 36,307 of record JAQFYC010000540.1, read on the forward strand.
TTAGAGTGTAGTCAGTGCAGTAACCATTTTATAATATTTAGAATGATTTTTACTTTACCTAATTTACCGTTGTGTCCCATTGCAATGGTAGGGAGAAGTAGTGGTGTAGTAGCTGGTGTTGTAGTTCCGGTTGACGGCAGTTCCCCCCATGGCCACTTCCCAATCTCGTCTTCTCCGCCTTCCTGACGAAAGGCAAAATAATAAAGAATTCTAAGTATAGCAATTTAATCCCATTCCTTATGTGTACGTACTTGATACACACAAAATGTAGTGTTTCGGTAATAATAAATAGCTAAGTGGGAAGTATAAAAATATCATCTTTTTACCTTTACCTTTAGAGCTTTGGTGATTTCGTATTCTGAGTCTGACTGAATTGGTGTGGAAGGTCGCGAGTTATGAGGTGTTGTGGTAACCTCAACTTCAGTATCCGAAAAAAAGTCACGGTGATAACTACGATTCTGTTGTAAGGAAGACACTGAATCACACATAAGCAAATCAGCATCTCTGATGCCATCGGTTGAGCCTGACAATTCTTCATCCATCTTAAATATTGTCTCAATAGGGTCTCCTTGCTCCTTCCCAGAAGTAGACGGAGGAAGATCCACTTTTATGTCACTTTTGGATCCCTATTTAAAAACACAGCCACATACTTAGAATATTTTGAATATCCCAATCCCATCTCGAGAGCAAACTATCTATTTATATGCACAAGACGATTTTTATCTAAGTATTAAAACTACACACAACCTTAAAAATAACAAAACACTGGACATTAGGAAGTTGAGGTCGGTCAAGATATGGTGTTATTTCAAAAAGTTCGAAAAACATTTTGATGAGAAAATTTCAAAAAATCTACTCTTTAGTTCACTTTATGAACATCAGCATGGGAGTTAAAGGGAAATAATTGAAGAAGCAAAATGGACATAACGTTACAACCAGTATGTATATTATCAAAGATTTATATCATTTAACTCAGTTATAAAGCTTTATAACTGAGGTTAAAATACAAATTAGGCTTTAAAATAAACATGGTATTTATTTACTGTGAAGTGGGAATGAAAGCTTACCTGATTTTTCCTCCTCTTCCTGCGTCTTTTTCGCCCTTTGGGATCGTCAGGTTTTACGGTGGGAGGTACATCCAAGCCTATGGTATTTGCAGCCCCGTCACCATTTTCAATTTCAACAGCGTCATTCTCAATTGTGATTGCCACATCATGAATGTCCTTAAGAGCTATGTCTACTTCTGGATTTAGTATTTTAAAGCGAATATCCGAATCAGAAAGTTGGGGAGAAGATGGTAACGGAGACGTGGCAAGATTGTCATCTTCAAAATCGTCGGAAGATGTAACCTCCTGCACAAAAAATGCCTCACCCGAATCGCCCAGTTTCATACGTAAAGGTGCAACTACTCCATTTACTTCAATGTCCACAACCTTCATAGAAAAGTTTCAATTAATACTTAATTAAGTTTGATCCGATGAACTAGAGATTGACAAGACATGTCACACATTCACAAAAATTTCCATTTTAGGGACGCAAAAAGTATCCAGTGCCAGCTTTAAATCAAGATGGCCGCTGCCGCTGGGACTGCTTGCCTCAAATCAAAATCGCGGCCCGGGCATCTTTAAAACAAAATGGCCGTGGCTGGCACGGCGGCCAATTTGGTTAGTGGGAAGAGGGAAAAAAGTGGGTAGCAAGTTAGCAGTAGCTTATATTTCAGAACCCCAATGTTTATCGAACACCAATCTAATTTTTCGAAGCTTTTCACAGAAGCACCAAACTAATTTTAAGAATATTTCTATAGAAACATCAAACTAATTTTATGAATATTTCCATAGAAACACCAACTAATTTTATGAATATTTCCATAGAAACATCAAACTAATTTGGGGCAAATTGCAATTCACATTTGATTCCTTATGTCAAAAGCATGTCACCGATACTCCACATGTCGTATGTTGCAATTTCAAAAATTGCCAAGCCCTCCCGTGCCGTGTGAGTGTAATGTTGAATTATTGTAATAAAGATCCGTATATAAACAGTCTATGGAAATGTTTAGGCTAGGGTTTCTATGAAAAAATTCACAAAAAGTTATTTATTTCTATATCTAAGCGGCACAAGGACACACTGCATACCAAGTTTCATCATTCTAAGTCAATGCGTTCGTGAGTTATCGTGTGGACGCACGGAACGGACGGACGCACAGACAGACATTGCGGTTACATAAGCCCGCATCGCATACTGGGAGGGGGGGGGGTGCGGTACTGTACCACGACCAGATTTGTCTTACTCGTTCCGGTGACCCGTAATTTCGACTGAAAAAGTGATTACTTAATTATGGAGCTCTTTAAAATTTAGGTTTTGTAAATTACCTTTTCTCTGCTACGAAGGACTCCAAGTTTGCCAAACCGAACGTGGAATGGAGAACACTTAAATGATCCATCGTCTTGTTCAACAACTACAACATCAATAGCACCAGTAAGCGTAGCTCCGTTGATTCCACTATACAGACCCTTAAGGTTCCCAAACACTCTTCCAAGGGGGCCCAAATAATTCATCGTTCCGTTTCAATGCTTTGTAGCAGCCAGACTGGCTAACCGCAACAGTGGACGAAAGTATTGCACAGCAGTGGCTGAAAAAAATTTAAAAAATCAGCTTTTTATAGTCATACAAGCAACCCACGGTCAATGGTCAGTACTACAGGTGCTACAGGTACTACTAATCTTTATATTTAGCTTCCGCTTTTCAGCCGGGGACTAGGTAAAGTAGGTACTGGTAATCCCTCCGCTACTCATATAATATGAGAAAGGGCCGTAACAAAGATTCTAATCATGTAATCAAGAACGACAGAAACCAAATACATTATAATTGATACAGAATGACGGAATCTATTTACTTTTTAGTCTTCCAGTAAGTCGGTTAGAGTTAAAGAGTTGTTTCAGTTCTGTTCTGACTTTCTGACACCCTGCCCTGGGGCGAGTATTATAAAGGTTTAGAAGTCTACATGTTTCTGTTACGTAGTTAGGGTTTTGATCAATGGCCCTCAAGAGGGCCTATGAGGGGGAACGTGTGTCATAAATACAGATTTCCTTCCACCTTCAATATATATACAATAAAGGAAATCTGCATTTATGACTCACGTTCCCCCTCATAGGCCCTCTGGAGGGCCATTGATCAAAACCCTAATTGTTGCACTTGCAACAATTACACTACAAAATTATATTTTTATATTTTGTGTGTATCTGCCTGTCAAATATTGAATATATATTAAGGTAAAATATAAATACATTTTCAATACAGCTGCTAGCCAATGAATCCAAAAATCCGTAGAGTCCTACAACTTCAAAATCCATTGAACCGTCTAGAGCTAGATACAAAATATGTGAAACTGTCTTATACATGGGATGTTTAATGTCGCATCGCATGAAGGTCCATTCTTAAGTTTGAAGTTCAAAATTAGTTTAGTTTATATACAAAGACAGAACAGAACAGACAAATATTAAATTACTTTACTTTCCTGTGTCCTGGGGCACCGTCAACTGTGCCATATACATGAGTCATTGCGAGGGTAATTTAATGCATAATAATAATATTGGTTACTAAAAGAGGAAAAAGACAAAAAACCAACAATAAACACAAAATAAAGATTTGTTTTTGCTGTGGTGTGGTCAGTTGCGCCTTGCAGGCCACTTGACAAATCTAATATTATATAGATAAATCAAGAAGATGAATGTCTGTCTGCTTTGACATGGTAATTAAGGGATGATCGGATGATGTATCAAATGAATAATATTAATATTAAGATCCATAATTACTATTTACGTATATAATATAGTTGGTAAGTTGTTGGCATCCGTGTTGGTTGTCCGTTCGTGGTCGCAGTCGCAATTAACGTTGAGTTAACAGTTATTTTGAGTTGCTAAAGTAAATGGTGTAATTATTCAGTTAGCACTAACATTTCCACATAATATTCAACAAAACGTATCTATTATTCAGTCAACACCGATTTGCGTTTGTTTTGAAGTGCACTTTCGGTTGGCAGAGTTGGCACTTGGCAATTTGGCATGACACTTTTCAATTTTTGACACTGCTATCGTGGTGCTACAATAATTTATAAATATTAATACTTTACTTTACTGGGAGAGAGAGATTACAAGACGGCCGATGCGATGTGACGATAAGTAAATGAGTAGCTCAGTTTTAGTTAATTTCGTTAGTAGAGTACTGTATACAATAAATTGTTTATTGTGTGTGTGTGTCAGTCAGTGTATCGGTCGGTGTGTGTGCGTTGTTGTTTTGTGTATAGTGTATAAGTAGTAGTAGATAGTGCATAGTGGTCTCAGCAAGGCTGATAATAAACCATGGCAAATACAGATATAAATAGTGTATCGGTACATAACAAAAGAAATATTACGTTGTCCCACATGATACAATACATTATTAGTCGAATCTCACAGTACCCCACATAATATAATCCTTTCTGGTCAAATCTTATAATGCCCCAATAAGCTGGGGCCTAGTGAGAAAGTAAATTTATCAGTGCATTGAAATCTGTTAACACAAGTCAAAAGGTTGAGCCGTTTAAAAGTTACAAATTATATTAAAATGTAAGTCTCCCACTTATGCTACACCTCTCCAAATGGTCAAACGGATACAAACTAGTTCACCCTCAGTACCCAGATTTCGAAATGTAAAAATTCAATTCAAGAATTCAAAAAAGTTGACCCCTTCAAAAGTTATGGCTGTCCCGGGCATCACCATCGCCACCACCATCGTCGGACACCAGCCGAGCCACCGCTGCGCCGACAAGTATTTCTTAGCCCTGTCGTGCCCATGTTAAACTCCCCTTTCCTCTCACTCACTCGTCCATTCCCATAGGTGTATTGATATAGCGATACACTAATAATTGCAATTGTGATCATCTGTAAACTTGTGTAGTCTTCTGAATGGTTTACTGCACGTTTAAGTTTGCTAAAGTAACAACACTAGCAGGACTAGCACTATATAAAATGTGTGAGTAATTCAATTGTGATTCACGTCACAGGATCACACCACACCATACATGTATCATGTGATTATGTAGAATGTACTTGAATTCCCCTACCTAACCCAATCAGACCTGCTGAAAATTGGACCCGAACCCACCCCTATACGATATCGGGTCGAGTTTGTGTCTACATAAAACACTATCTATAGTAATACATTATATTCTGCTCAATTTACATTACTTTGACTTTTTGTACAGGGGACAGAGGGTAAAAACAATAAGTGCTAGTCTGCAATTTGCAACCTTTGTTCCATTAAAATTATCGGGTACCCGCAGAAGTTCTATCCGAACCAGAATTGCTGTCATTTTAGTAAAATACACCCTAACCCGACGTCATTTTAGTAAAATAAGAACCCTAACGCTATATATCGGGTTGGGTACCGGATTTACGTCTCTAGTCTAGTCTGTCTGTACCAATAAGAAACCACGCGTAATAATAATGTAATCATTGTAATGTATTACATACCTATTGCCTTTTCATTCAGCTGTTCGACTTAACACGATTTTGTGGATGCGGCGTGGGGGACACCAGTTAAGTCAGTATACTGTACACCAGGATACGAAACTACTACTACAATATATTAGGAACCATTCACTAAAGATGTTCAGGATTTTTGGTCCATTTGGTACCCCCTGCCCTATTGTCCAATATCGTCTGATTTTCATGGTCTCTTCAGCAGGCTTTCTCATAGCGTGCAACTTCTCCCTGTACCTACTACTGCTGTACTCACAACAACACAACATAGCCACACTAGTTAGCAAACTCAAACACACGAAAACTCACAAACCAAAGGAGCATAATATATTACTTGTTTGCGACGCTACTAACAGCTGACAACTTTGCACAAAAACTAATTCGAGCATGCTGAATTCAATGGTGACGTAAAAATTTTGAATTTCCTTTTGGAAACGGGAGTTCTGGGGAAGAGTGATTTGCCAAAATCCACACCTGTGGTCTTAAAATTATGAAATGAGGTACACAAACTAATTCGAGCATGCTGAATTCATTGGTGACGTGAAAATTTTGAATTTCCTCTTCAAATCACTCTTCCCCAGAGCTCCCGTTTCCAAAAGGAAATTCAAAATTTTTACGTCATTATTGAATTCAGCATGCTCGAATTAGTTTTTGTGCAAAGTTGTCAGCTGTTAGTAGCATCGCAAACAAGTAATATATTGCTCCTTTGGTTTGTGAGTTTTCGTGTGTTTGAGTTTGCTAACTAGTGTGGCTATGTTGTGCTGTGTTGTTGTGAGTACAGCAGTAGTAGGTACAGGGAGAAGTTGCACGCTATGAGAAAGCCTGCTCTTCAGACATTCAAAATCAGCAATATAGGAAAACATTGGAAAGCAAGACAATGATCATACTAATACATACAATGATTATCACATAAATAAATATCACATACAATAATTTCATTTCATTTGAAATGGAGGGCTATTAAGAAAGTCCTCTATGGGACCAGAGTTCCAGTTCTTCGAAACTCCCAACCAATGAGTCACATGCACAGATATGGACTTATATATTTATACTAGATACAGCCAGAAACCTCAGATTCTGGCAAAATTGAAGCAACACTAGCGCCCCTTTGTCTGCATGGCAAAGGAGGGTGGGTTTTATCGAAACTAGAACTTTTACTGTACTTTACAATGGGCGCCTCACCAGCGCCATCAACTTGCTGTCAATAACTAAATGAAGGAAGTATGGCTTCTATATGTATAGGTTCGTTCAATTGCCGGGTACAAAAATATAATATAGCAAAAGTTAGCAAGTGCTGTACCTCTTGAATTCACAATTCGGCGAAAAATCTACCAATGATGGAATATGATTTTTAGGATAATCGAAATATTGAATTTCATTGGCTGCCTAGATTCAAAATTGTTCAATCCCCTTGGCCCAGAAAATGCCATTCCGGGCTAAGAGTGCGTCCAATTGTGAATTCAACGGTAATTATGTACAACTATGTAGAATGATTAATAATCTGGGGTCGCTTATAGCCCTGGCCCTGGGTAAGGTAAAGTAGATAGTCAAGAAGGTATTTCGCAACGAGTTTTCTGTTTTCATCGGTCACGTGAAATTGGGAATAGGAATTTTACATGGACTGAGCTTCTCTGACGTCACAGAAGCGCACTTTTCTGTCCTCTCATTGGCTGGTTTGAATTAACATAGAGTTTATGTAGGCGAATTACCTTATCTAGTAAATAGTAAGTACCTAGTACCTACCTAGTAACTATTTGTGAATTGATGTACGTTTCAAATTGACCTAAATCAGTGACCAGCCAGCCGATTTAGGCCGAAAAAGTTGTTTCGTTCAAAAGTTATGGAGTATACAAATACACAGACGGACAGGCAGGTCCATCATTCACGTAAAGAATAAACTGTGGTAATCAATGTAAAAAGCAGCTTGTGTAATTAATTAATTCGCAATCAGAGAGACAGACACAGCATTTCCACAAATGACGCATTATGCAGTAATAATAACGCAGTACGGTACTAGTCAGTCTAGTCAGTCAGTCATCGTAGTACATGGACCGTCTCTTATCAAGTGCAGTGCTGTGCAGTAGATATAAACTTTTGAGAGGAAGCCAAGGCAAGGCCACTCACTCTATGTCTACAACTCTGCTCACTCCAACAACCTCCAACCGAACCTACTAAAATTAACTACGCAACACAAATTACACACTCCTCCAAAATTAGCCAATTACAACAGTGATTTTGGGCAGACGGAGTCGTACGATACGATATCTACCTACTTCATTCACTTAATTAATGACCTTGATACGACTTCGTTTTTGCGATGCAAAGAGTAAAATATGCAATAAACCGTGGTAACCGTTGTAAAAGAGAGCTTGTCAATTGTGAAAATCATTGCGATTATCATTGATAATCGTTGTGATAATTATTGCTAAGCATTGATAACCACTGTGATCACCACTGAATCATTGATAATCATTGTGATTAGCCGCCCCACATAATATAGTCCGTTTTTGGTCAAATCTCACATTGCCCGAATAAGTTGGGGCATTGTGAGAAAGTAAAATTTATCCTTGCATTGAAATCAGTTCACAATTCCAAACACAATTCAAAAAGATTGAACCGTTTAAAAGCTACAAAATGTATAAAAATGTAAAAGTCTCCCATTTATGCTACACCTCTCATACATGTGGTCCGTATATTGTGATCATCAGTGATAATCATTGATAATTATTATTGTGATCATCATTGATAATTATTATTGTGATCATCATTGATGATCATTGACGGACGGACAGACACGCCCTTTGCGTAAAGAAGACACGCTACTTAATAATATAAAAATGTAGAATCCATATAACGAACGAAGTAAACGTTAATTAAAAGGCTTTATTTTACGGTAAATATTAGTCTGGTGAGCTATATAGACACATACGTGTACTATATAGGTCTGGGCTTATTGTTTGACTCCTCCCTCAATAGACATTGAGTTCTGCTACAGGGTGTCCGCCAAAATAAAAGACCCGCTAAAATAAAACGCACAGTGTACTTATAAAGGGAGTGCGAGTGTATAAAAGGTTCCTCCAAGGTACCCTGTACAGTTTTGTTGAGTCGCTTTAAAGCAAGTCAACAATCCCACACTAGGTCAATATGATTATTATATCTATATGGAAGATCATTAATTTAATTTTCCCGCTGATGATGCTGTGTCTTGTATTGAATTACAATTACAGTGGTGCGCCATGTAATTTATAATTTAGTATACATACTGTAAATTGAACATTGTTTCAAATTGACCTAAGTCGGTAACCCCTTGACCGATTGACCCCATTTTTCTACCCAGTCACCGGAGAGACCTTAATAGGCTACCCTGAAAATTTAAAGTTGATATTGCAAACCGTTTTTGAGTTACTCCACAAGCAGACGGACGGACACACGGACAGATGGAGCAAAACCATAGAGAAGACAAGCTCCTCAATAAAGTTATTACAATGACTACGATAAACGCAATTCCATTAAAGATTTTTGTTTCTTTTGAGACTTTGGTTTGGACTCCCTTCTTCGTCGTTCGATTTTACATGTTGGAAGTTCCTTTGTCCATATATAAGTTCATAAGTTGTTATTCGAATGGCGTGTGCTATTTTAAGTAACTGGAAAATGAATGCTTTGCTGATTAACGAAATGCGGTAAGGGGAAATGGGATGGGATATAGGGTCCTTGTCCTTGGTGTATGCTTATTGCTTTCCGATTCTATTTCTTTTCTCCATCTCTCCTATTTTCTCTCATTGTCATTACATTAGCAATTTCCATTGTATTGCATATTGTACAGTCTCTCCTGAGAGGCAATATCTTTCCTAAATAATGTGGCTGCTTTAAATATTATTGCTATTATTTCATCAATTACTTTACTATTGTAATGACAATTAATTTAACCTTGAATATATAGTGAAATTGCATTAGCAAAAATACACAGGAAAGTCCATCCAGACCTCAAAATGGCATAAAAAACTATAGTGACACAATTTTCATGAGTTTCCCTATTTTGGTCAACAATATTTGCAAAATGAACTGACGTCCTTAGTATTTTGCATGCATAAATGCAAAATGCATTTTATGTCCCAATGGATGTCGAACTTTTGGTTTTTGCTTAAACTCGATAGCCGTGTGCCAAGTAATATAATATGCCTCTATATACTTAAAATGCCTCCCCTTGATTTTATACAGTCCCAAAGGTAAAAAGGGGACATTTTTTTAGCACCTTTTAGCCATTTCTGCCCCCAATTTGAGGATGTTGGCGGGAGTTTGGAACATCATTTTAGAGCTTAAACGGAGCTTACCTACTAGGTCTACAACATAGCTTTAATGCGTCTCTGCGCAGGTAGGCGGATTCTAATTTGTGACGTCACGATAACAGGTGGTGTGCCTTTACGAAATGAAATGCCTACTGTTTTACACGTCTCAAATTTTTGAAACGTCGTATCTAATAGCTTAATGCATAAAACGAATAAAAATTCGGATTTTTGCGTAGAGTAATGAGGTGTGTACACGAAAAGTGAAAAATAAATGTCAAAATATTATGCGTACTCAACATTTTTGGAGTCAAAGTTCAAACACATGTATTAAGTATAGTGTCAGCATGCCCCGTAGGCCCCTAACTGTATTGGATACTCTATTCTTTATTTCTCCCTTTGGAGGGGCACTCTTTTTACACTCTTTATGGTAGAGGCATTCTAGCACACCCTAATTCTAATAGAAGTTTTACGGTACATTTTATTATATAACTTCACAAATGCGAATTAATGTTTGTATCTGTTGACTAAATGTAGCGGCTGAAAGTTTGCTTAGTTCCAGTCCGCCTACTCAACCCATATTGCGCCACATTCGAAAGTGGTTGTTTAAGCAGAGGGAAGTTCTGTGATCCAATTCAAATATACTATACCATTTACAGATAACTAATAAATTTTTGTGATTTTGGCAGTCGTCGACTATATGTCTGACAAATGTTGCTCTAGGTTCTAGAATAAAAACGAAAATCGTAAAGTTGGTGTTTTGAAAAATACTATTTCATACTTAGTAAGTGCAAACATTAAACATACCTTTAGTCATAAGTTTCAGTAGTATTATTGTAGAATAAAAATATTTGTGTATTAGTTATTCCATTCCATATTTATTTCTTATAAATTATAATTACAAATTATAAGGCCATAACCTGGTCAAGTATTCATTCATCATTTAATTGAATTGATTTTGTTCCAGGAAATGAGTGGAGGGGTTCAAATGTCGACGTCTGTGCCTCGGATGATGATTCCTCCAAGGTTTCCCCCTCATTCACAACTTTCGTCAGATCATTCCAATCATGCAGGAAGTGCACGACCGCGTTTGGCGTACCAGCCATACAGATTGTATCCGAGGCCCCCACCTCCGGGTGCAGTTGGAAACGATGCTGCTGGAGGCAACGAATACGATGGTAGACGATTGAGAAAGAGTTTGGTGCGTAAAACAGTGGATTACAATGCAGCCATAATCACTGGTCTTCAGGTAATTGAGTCGTACCACGCATTATACGGTAGGTATGGTGTGCCGGTGCTGTTTTTAAAAGTTAAGATTAAGATTGTGACAGTGCATATAAAAATTATATAATTAACATAAAATTACTGATTAAATGAAATATTTTATGAACATTTAGAATCGTGTTTGGCAACGAGATCATCGAGATAGACGTGCTCTAGAGCCCGATTATTGTTATGCACCAGATACTGTGCCTCCTGCCATGATGCTAGACAATTGCACCAATGCTGTAACTACGAGATATGTAAAATCTGCCACCAATAAAATGAGGTGTCCAATATTCTCAATGGCGTGGACTCCTGAAGGTCGGCGTCTTGTTACGGGAGCATCATCTGGCGAATTTACCTTATGGAACGGACTAACGTTTAATTTTGAAACTATATTGCAAGCTCATGATAGTCCTGTGCGATCAATGATTTGGTCTCACAATGACATATGGATGGTCACTGGAGACCATGCTGGCTACGTCAAATATTGGCAGTCAAATATGAACAATGTTAAAATGTTCCAAGTAAGTTGTCTTGCCTGACGGAAACCTTTCTGGCTGATTACTGATTACACCAATGTTCAATTTAAAGGCGTGGATTAAATTGTTTACTTTGTGGAACAGGCTCACAAAGAGGCTATCAGAGGCTTGTCATTCAGTCCTTCTGATCAAAAATTCGCATCGTGTTCAGACGACGGGACGGTAAGAATTTGGGATTTTTACACCTGTTATGAGGAAAAGGTTTTACGGGGCCACGGTGCGGATGTCAAATGTGTAGACTGGCATCCTCATAAAGGTATAGTTGTGTCTGGTTCAAAAGATAACCAACAGCCAATTAAAATATGGGATCCAAAGGCAGGAATTCCTCTAGCTACTTTGTAAGTTTGATCGATTATGACATTGGAAATGGATTGAGCTTTTAGAATAAACAATCTAATTTATGGTTTCATTTTTGACAGGCATGCTCATAAATCGACAGTCATGGATGCTAGGTGGAACAAAAATGGAAATTGGTTAATTACGGCCTCACGTGATCATTTAATAAAACTATTTGACATTCGTAAATTGTCACAAGAATTGCAAGTCTTTCGCGGACATAAGAAGGAGGCTTCTTGTGTGTCATGGCATCCGGTATTTGTCCAGAATTGTTGTATTTTCCATACTAATTAAATTAATTGTAATTATGTGTTACAGATAATTTACAGTTTGTATTATAAATCAGGTGCACGAGTCAATGTTTGCATCGGGTGGTTCTAATGGCGACATTATGTTTTGGAATGTTGGGTAAGATTTTTGATATTCGTTAGCTATGCATTTTATTTTGACTTTGACTTTGCAGGGAGTCAAGGGGGTCGGTTGATAAAGCAAGTATGGTACTATATATTGTTTAATTGCATAATTATTATTACAGGTGTGATAAGGAGATCGGTTCCATAGAGTCGGCTCATGACAATATCATCTGGACGTTAGCTTGGCATCCTGTTGGTCACATTTTGTGCTCGGGTTCTAATGATCATACGTCCAAATTCTGGACTCGGCAAAAGCCTGGAGATATAATACGGGACAGAGGGCATGGAGCTTTTCACGACTATGGGGCTTTGGATGAAAATGAAATGGGTACTGTTATAATTGAACAATTAATATCGAATAACTTAACACGTTCTTAATCAATATATCATATATCCAAATATTCACATTCTTTCACCTCAAATTCGTTAGGGGATCATACTACTAACTAATTAACTATGCTATTAAATATTATACTATTAACAAATCGTGGGTGCCAGGGGGTGGAACTTCAACGTATTTCACTGGTGGAAATTGGGAAAACCGCATAACTTCCCGTGAATCATAGTGCACACTGAAACTTCCCAAACATAAGCTGGCTGGCTGGCCAAGCCAATAGGCTTTAGGTTTCAATGTTCGATATATGTTAAATTCGTAGAGCCATAGCCAGAAATCAATTTTCAGGAGGGGCTAAAAAAATTATCTGCAAATTATAGCGCAGAGTGCAAAATTTTTCGTTTTCAGGCGAACTTAAAAAACATACAGAAATAACGCCACATGGATGAGTTTCAGGCTGCTGCTGTAAAGATAGAACAGGCGTGGTGTAAGCTGGCTGACAGTGACAGTGGCAAGAAAGCAGACTAGATTATCCTACAAAAAAAGGAACTTGCGAACAGTAATATACTAATTGAACTTTTGTTATCAAAGATTATGTGGCGCACAGCATGGTATTCATGTAGATAAGGGTCTAATACTTGACAAATACTACTGTTAGTCGCTTATTTTCAGACAGTTATAGGACTATTTAGTTATAGATGACATTCACTGTCCCTCATTAGATCGAGCAAGATCCAGCTTATAAGACAACCGCGGAACAAGCTTTAACACTGCAGATTCGTTCAGTAACATGGATGCATTATAGAAATACGTTAATTATGTAGTAGCGCTCGTTTATTCGAAGTATGCGTTATTCGCGTCATTCTAGTGTGCGTTACTTCGCCAAGTAATCAAGTAACGCGAAAACAGCTTGGCATTACTTCGTTCCTACTCCGGCAATACAAAATATTTAGTAACGCGTACAGAGCCTCCATGCTTGGGACTGAAATAGGCGGACGTAAAAGGAGCGGTTTCTTATTTTATTATATACTGTCTTGTAACGCCAGAACGCTTAAACTGTAACTTTTTTTTAATTCTGTTTGATTTCACATTTCGATAGCATGGGTACTAACTACTAACTTAGTACATCTCTATATCTTTTGTAGCTGATAAAAACCTTTTTGAATTGTGTAAACGAATTTGAATACAAGGATAAATTTTACTTTCAATGCCCCAAATTATTGGGGCACTGTGAGATTCCAATTGTTTTGCACCGATACATTATTTATATCCATATTTGCCATGGTTTATTATGTTAATGCAGAAGAGGCTTTTATACCTGGGATGGGTCCAGAAGACAAAATTGAAACAAATGAAGAAGAAAAGGAAGACGAAGAACTTCTCCTAATTCCTGGATTAGATCTCACAGAAGCTGAACAATCAACCAAATTAGAAAAACCTGTAGTCAAGAAAACTCCTTATCAGAAGCCTATACCGAAAAAATTTCAAGCCATTTGGAATGATTCTAAAGTGGACGATGAGCTAGACGATGAAAAGGGTACCCGAAAATAATTAATTGGACAACTTTCTATTGATAACTAATTATTTTTCTACAATCTGTGGATGTATAATGTTTGACTGATTTTGTTTGTAGGTCGTAACCCCTTGCTTCCCAGACCAGGTGACAGAGTCAATACTTCAAGTGCAAGTAACGTTGTTCCAGGAAGGCCCGAAACCCAAAAGTCTGCTCCCCCTCCTCCAGGGCCTCCTCCAACCATGGGAATATTTAATCCAAACATTGGGTTCGGTCCAATGGGAACCCAGTACAACGGTCCGCCGCCACACATGGGATCAATGTTTTCTCAAGGTGGCAACAGTTTACCGGCACCAAACGTCCCACCTCCTCCGCCTCCACCAGGCCCATCGCCGTTTCTTAATCCTTCTCAAAATCCATTTTGGAGTCCTCCTATGAACATGATTGGACACCCTCAAAATAATACAGGACCGGGTGGTCGAGGCGCAATGAGAATTAACAATCCTCCTAGAGGAATGGGAAATAGAATGACTAATACAAACAATCCGCACAACAATACTCAAAGGGGATGGAACCGATAGTTATCAGTTTAGATGATGAAAGTTATTAACAGTTTTGACATTATAACATTATTAAGTCGTATTTATACGGTTTTCAACGTCATTTAAGTACGTAACTACACAACTCATCATATAAGTTCAGAAATGATACTTTCTTTTCGTAATATTAGTAAGATATTTTTCGTATTACATTAGTATAATATGTGTTTACTAAGTAAGGCACTGAGTGTCTAATAATCTTATCTTATACTAGTACAATGGTGTCATCAAAAAGGTAAAACCAAGAGTCCTCATCCTCGACAGTGACAGTGAAAAGTCGTACAACAATCCAGTGATTATTTTTGAATGTGCAAGATGAAATGTTATCTGAATTGATTTATGAATCTGGTGAGGGCTGTTGGTAAGCATCACACTGCAGTGTGTGTCTCGCAGTTAGTTTGTGCAGTGCCCATCCTCGTTTTCAATCTGTATTTAGAAAGGATTGTGAAGGCCTTGTGATAGTTGCTCTACTCCGTTGTATCGCTATCAATATCTGATAAAAGCTCCCCCTTATCATCCCCAGCTTCCAGTTCTTCTTCGTCTGAACCTTCTAGCAACTGTTCCAGATTTTTGTTTTTTGTTATTTGTCGTAAAATGTCATCCAAAGTTAATTCCGCTATAACATAACTTTAAACAGGAAATTGTATTATATGTAAATGCAAATGCATGCGATTTGATTAATCGGGTAGATAGAGGTACTTAACTTAACGAAAACAGTGAGAATGGACTTTCCCACTATAACAATTCGTAATTCTTACTATTTTTTGTTAGGCTATTTTAATTGATAATTAAGCTCTGTAATTATTATAAAAATTTGAAGGTTAATATTGTATGTCAATGTCATCGCCACGCCATATATCAAGGCTGGGTAAAAAGCATTTAAAGTTTGTGAAAGATGTGTAAAAAGATATTTTGGTCACGAGTTGACAACTTTGCATGACACCATTAACATGGTCCCGTTCTCACTTTTCAGTACAATTTTTCTTTTTATAATTGTTGTGAAGCTGTGGCTGTTTTTTCATCATACCGATGAGCGAGTTTGGTCATTTATTATTGTATTATATTGGTCAACTTACGAACTAATCAGAGGGGCTAAGCCGTCCTTAAGAGTTTCCAATGCGTCATGTGTATGGCTTAATCTTAATGCAGGATCCATCACATGGACAATCATTAGGTTGTCTTGACTAGCGAGAATTTCACAAGGACTGTACAAATCATAAAGGAGTCCCGATACAATTAATGAGAACCATACAAAATGCTAAATTTTTATTTTAAAATTATTTTTTATTTAAAATATTATTTTTAGATATGAAACAGAAATGGATGCAAGCCTAATAGAAAACCCCTTTTACCCGTCTATCTGTTAACTGATGTCCTATGTGTGCGTTTGATTGCATAGTATTGTGAATTATTTCAGCGACCAAATTCACCAAATATTAACAGTTTACACGGTTATCTTCCATACATTGATAAAAATGTGTATACCTCCCCAATCTAAATGACCCACCCTGTGTAAATCACATAAGGTTTTAAGAAAGGCGGAGATTGAGAGAGGACACAATGATTCCAATTGTTTAATATGGACACACTAACCACTAACCTAATATTTTATTTAACTGTGAAAACAAAATGCTTAGGAGATTACATACATGTACCAAGTCCACAAATGCCAGACGGTCGGCCAAGGAAAACGGATGGGCATATATGCCCTTGGTATCATTATTGAGGAGCTTGTCTCCTCTATAGTTTTATTCCGTCTGTCTGGATGTACGTACGTCCGGGTGCGGTGTAGTGTAACTTAAAAACGGTTTGTGATATCGACTTCTAATTTTCAGGGTAGCCTATTAAGGTTCCTCCGGTGACACCATTGAAAAATGGGGTAAATTAGGAACTACGCCCTAAAGAGTTATGGTTATGACCCCGCGCCCCATTTTTTGAAATTGCAACATGTAGCAAATGAGGTATCATACGACAGCGTATGAACTCACGAAACCAACCATGTAACAATGATCTGGCGGCATCCCGAGCA
>JAQFYC010000541.1:0-53087 GCA_034694165.1 Tomocerus mixtus
ATCGTAAATATTTTGTTTTGTTTTACAGGGCTGTGTCGATTTGGAAAGTTGCTGGAAGTGGATGTCAGAGTTCCTCGCCGAAAAATCAATGTTTTACTTCTTGGTAACCACTCTGCAGGAAAGTCCAGTTTTATCAATTGGTAAGACTTAAAAGGGACAACTAAATTATTAATTTGAAAATTCTGCATATTAGGCTAGAGTACATAAGTTTAACTTAGGTATTCTTTATTTTTCTTTCCATATTTATCTAATACATACATAAAAAATATATAATACGTGAAAAAATATTTTCATCGATAGGTATATTGAAGAGACTATCCTTAAAACGGGAGTTGCTATTGAAACCCAAGGTTTTAATTTCGTTGTAAGTGGCAAGAAACGTGACACGTTAAAGGTAATTTACATGTATACTACCATTAGCTCTCTAAATGATATTAAATATAGTACTTATATTTGAAATTGAAATTCAAAAACAGGGAGTAGGTATTCAATTAGGCAAATATTAAAATCTTACTTTTGCTGTGTGTTACAGGGACAAGCTACCCTTCAGCTGTATCCTCATTTGAAGCCACTTCAGGAGTTTCCAGGTATGTAGTTTTGAGATTTTTTATTTGTAGTAATTTCCCCCACTAATATAGCCCTTTAGTGGGCAGCTTGCTTGTAAAAAACGCAATTTGCCCTCTAAATTACTGCACTGTGGGGGTAATAGAAGACAGTCGAATAGTCGAATTGGTGAGTTGTTGACAGCTTGGTGTTCAGAAAACTTCTGCAGGTTGAAACAAGTTGTCTGGTTTCTTATGCAGATGATGAGTAAGAAAGAAGTAGTTCCTTGAGCATAGGTAATAATATAGTGTAACAGTTTTAGTAGAAAAGGACAGCTAGGCTACTATTAGATATTATGTGTGACTGTGACTGTGTTCTTAGCTTGAAGGATATAGATAATACGTTCTAACGATAAGTAAGTTCTGAGAGAAGGTGCAACTCAACTCAATAGACAGATAGAGAGAAAGTTGTTGCTGGCTATTGAGGATAGGTACCTAATGCTGTTGCCTGACCTAAACCTAGTAATGTATTGTGTCGATATCAATACTATTCTCTATCTACACTAATTCTTATATAATGCAAAATTTCTGGAAGAAAACAATTGTTTTAACTCCTCTCTCTGATTCCTCTTGGCTGACATTCTTAGGCTACAATAAATTGCTTTGTTTAAATAGGAAGAAAAATGTTAATCGTAAGAAAAGCTTAATATTTTTCTGTGCTAAGTGTTGTTGAGAGTTGAACAAGTGAAGTGTGAATGATTGAAATGGACCAAGTGGAGGAATTTATAAGGGACTCGATGAGACTTCCTTTAGGGATGTGGCTATAGATTTTAGGTAGTCTGACGATAAAGACAAAACCTCAAAAACATCTGGTGTCATGAGATAAGCATTTGTGTTTTACAAAATGCTAGGCCTAATTAATATCTCTCTCGGCTGAACTTGGTGTTGGTTGTGAATTCTTAGTATTGAGACCGGTTAATGTAAGTACAATACCAGAAAATAAGAGATAGCAAATGTTACACTACTCAAATCACTACAATATAAAACGGACTACTGTCTCAGCATGGAAATAAATGTGAAGATTACACGTTAACGAGTACCGCACCGATGTGCACAAATAAGTACTAATGTAGAGCACATCACAGCACATTGCTTCTGACTTGGGCTCTAATTTTGCAGGCTGACATAATACTATAGTGCAAACTGATAGGGATGTTACATGAAAATATGGTGCTTAAGAATTAGGGATTTTCGTAAGGACAACTATCATGACAATATTAAATTAATGTTGCATTGCTAAATTTATCTATTATTAGTCGTTAACGTACCAGACTAGAAGCCAAGTATTTTGCATAGTACAAATATATAGTGGAAATTACGAAGGTTAGTTTATACAAAACTACAAGACCACAATATTAGTTAGCTAAACGCAGTTGTAGTTAAGAGGAAGATAAGTAAATGCTATACATTGTATTAATGAAGAACTATATATTTATAGATCTTATTAATATCTGTCTTTGAATTACAAAATGTCAGACCAGTGTCTTTAAAACACGTAAGCTTCTTGTGGGTTTCCCTTTCCACGATACAGTGACCATTAGCATTGGATTAGTAACAACCGCATTTCCCCTTCAACGCAAAATGCTCTCTTTCTTAATCAATTTTTCCCAGTTTTCCTCTGTCTGTGGCTTTAGTTCTTTTACGTTTAGTGTAAGTAAAACTGTGCTTTTAAACTATGTAGCCGTAATTGTTAGAATGACACTTGTTGCTCCTTATTTACTATGAATGGATGATTTTGATGGAAACTGCCTTTACTAATTAATGTCATACGTAATTATTAGTAGTTGCTAATCTATACCAATGCTGCTGATAAAATATTCTTCGACGTACATAATGTACATATACCACATTAGTTATTTTTACTTCGGATTTTATATTTTAAGTATTGGAGATGGAACCGCGTGAAATGATTGTTCAATCTCATATCGTGAATCATAAGCTAGTGGCTTCCTGTGATGTAGTATTTATTAAAGTCATTAAAGTATGTATTTATTTGTAGATGTATGGTGTTACTTTTACTTGCCCTTTTCTGTCAAAAGTAGGAAACTAATGAAAAGTGAAATTCTAAACTTGCTTTTTGAAAAATGAATGAACTATGAGCAACCTATTAATATATTTTCCCTACAGGGGTGATCGACTTCTTGTCGACCGAAATCTGTACATCAAGGGCTAAGAAGTTCAATTTGGTAACTTTTATCGATACTCCCGGACTTGTCGATGGCGATATGCACTATCCCTTTGACGTTAACGAAACTCTCATGTGGCTGGGTAAGGAAATATTGAGATAGTCATAATAATTTCTGCTGTGAGTGTTGCAAAGGGTCCTTAAGTAGTTTAACCTGTAATGAATGTAATTATGTAATGTGCAGGGGATATGGCTGACATGGTTCTTGTGTTCTTTGACCCAATGGGGCAAGCTCTGTGCAAACGGACTTTAAATATCGTTGAGAAAATGTGGGCCAACCACAGCGAGAAAATCCGGCTGTATTTGGCCAAAGCAGATGAAGCTGGATCCGAGACTGATCGCCAAAAGTAAGAGTCACACCTCAATTACATATTCTATAGATGATAGATCTGTAGGTTTACAGTTTGTTTTAATTAGCTTCTTTGCTTTGCTTACTTTGTAACAATTCTTTTATTTCAGGGTTCTGATGCAAATTGTTCAGGAGTTGTGTAAGCGTCCAGGGTTGAACAGAAGTGGCTTTGACATGCCGACAATCTTCCTTCCGGACGCTACTAGCAAGGTGACCTGTTTATCTATAATATCCTAAAATGTGAACATACATAGCCTTAAGTGCTTGATGTAAATTGCCTTTATTGTAATTCTTTAGCCGACGAAGTGTGCGAACCAAATCGATGAAGTTTGCGTAGCTGTGGAAAAGATAATTGAGCAGACTGTGCAAAATTCTTTGAATAACTTGGAACGAGACTGTGAGGAATTTCAAAAGAATATGTTGAGTCGTTTGGAATTAGATAAAGCGGCCCGTGGACGAAATAGAAAAACTTGCATCAGAAGTAAGTTTGATAATTGCATATTAAAAGTATTGTAAAAATGTCATTCATTAAATTCACGAGCATTACCACTCATTATACAGCATCTTTGCCACTTCTCAGTATATTAAGTGTGTATTAAGTATGCTTTATATAGTATACTTCGCAATAAACTTGCAAAAATTTATTTTGTTTTATTGGCAAAAGTAAGTGCAATTAGTATAATGTTAACTTCATAACGATTTGATTGACGAAGAATGTCCCAGAATTTGGCACTGGAAAAACTAGACCGAGTTAGATATCTATTACATTGCGTCTAGGCTTACCAAGATTACCTTCATGTATTGTGTAGCATTAGCTATAGGCAGGAATCGAGAGTAAATGGGTAGAGATATTCTAAAGTGAGTACAATAGAGACCATTCATTTTTATTATCAGTGGGCGAAAGGCGACTGCAACGGTTTTGTTTCTGTCAGGAGTGTGGAGATTATCGTATATTCCGTACTAAGTAGGCAGATATGATTTGTTTTTATGTTCTACTTTTGTCAATGTCTTAAAATTCTCACAGTATATTAATATCGAAAGTATAATAAGTAGACATAACACTGTGCATCATCGTTGATTATGCACGATCATTAGACATCGACAAATCAATCATATAGTGTGGGACAATAAATTAGGTTGAGTTTAATAACTTCTGGCCGAAGGATATTCTTGGTTTCTTGCGGTTGGTTTGGTGGAGTGGTGTTTCTGTGAATTCATGATCACAAGTCGTATTTCTTATGCATTCACAAAGTGTGAGTTTGATTTTGTGTTAACTAACGTAATGTATGTTATCTTTTCTTACAGGCTGGTTTATGGGCTTCTTTGGAGTATTTCTGCCGGTCCTGTTGTTTCTGAGTTTGGTGGTAGCTAATTCTACCGTTGAAGCTATGCGTCAGCATATTGGTCAAGTTGCTGACTTCGTTCATACTGTCATTGTAAGTTTATGAGAAAAATGCAAAACTCCCTTCTTCAAAATTGTTTATTGAATTTTGCTTATTTTATGATATTTAATTTTTAGAATCCAGTTGCTTCTGCCTGGACCATGCTCCCTGCGGCATATCATTTGCAAGCGGTGACTTTCGTCGTGTTTGTATCTGGAGTCTTGCTCATCTTGTCTCGCTTTACTCCCAGTGAGCCTACCATTCCGTCTCGAGAGTTGAAGATCCTGCGAGTCGCTTCCGACGTTGTTGAAAAGGCGATTGACAAAAAGGTAAAATATTTCATAAGCTTTCCCAATGTTAATGTTATGACCAAACTTGTCATGTTTAATAGAAAATATAAATGTGATTGTGTTTATTTAGAAAACTATGTATTCGGATTACCTTCGCCAAAGTGTGGCTGATGAAGATTTCGTCGAATAAGCTCTCAACCGTCACCAGTACAAAATTACCAAAACCTGGCGCGCTTATAATTGCGTCAATAATTTTAGGCATTATGAAAAGCAATCAAATCTCTGTAAGTTGTTAATTTTATCATGAAATGAGATTTAGCATGAAACATGATTCTAGATGTAAGAAATGGTATTCGCATTACATTCCTCGAGTGAAGGATAATTAGCGTGTATTCCAAAATGTGGAATTCTAAATTTTATGTACGAATTGGTTGGTAATTTTAAGCTTTAATGATGGATGGATAATGATCATGTCTACTGTTCTGTATCCATCAATACAAATAAAAATGGTTGCTTTATAAGTTATGTACATTTACATCACTATAATTTTAGAAAAATAACTGAATATTATGCAAGCCATTATAGATTAATAAGCAAAAAGCAGAGCTTTGTGCTTCCTAAACATATCCGCATTATTAAATTGTTGGACTCTAGACAAATATTTAGAAAACATTACTTGGTCTACGAAAGTTAGAAGAATAACTGAGATCGATTTTATGTAAACTGATAACTCTACCATATGATATTATTATTCACGAACTGAAGGTAAAATTATAAAATCCATTTTTATAGAATTTTGAAATCTGAGAAAGCTACTTGGAGTTGTGAAGAAATACAATTACCTATATGTGATAATAACACTATCTCTGTGACATGATATATTTGAATCGCTACCTATTAGGTATTCCCTTTTTAGGTATTCCTTTCTGGCTCCGTATTATGCGTCACAATAACAATTGGGGCAGTTAATATATTACAACTAAATATCCAATAAGATTAAGTACATAAAATAAAAAAATAATTTTCTTTGTACTAGTATTTACAATAGTTTTACATTTTTGTCCAAGTGTGTTTATGACAAGTATTACAATTGCTTTATAATTATAATTTTAAGGAAACCTAATATTAAGGGTGAGTAACGTAACCGTTAATTTTAATTGATATTTTGTAAAATACCAAATATATGGATACCTGCATAATAACCAAACATAGTTCCATAAGAGTGTCAAACCTCTTAAATCTCATTAAGAACTCAGTCATAATTGTGTGCATTTTGAATAATCCTGCATTCCATTTTGCAATTAATAATTGCAATGATACTGTATAATTATAATGTGCTATGATACCATGTTTTGATTATTCTGATATTTTAAACATGTGCCTTCCATAAATTGAAAATAAATACCTTTACTACATTTCCGTTTCAAAAAAGGCGACTTGAGTATTTTTATTTAGCATTTCATTAACCGTATTGTCAAAATTTATATTAGCTCGACAGTATGGTAAGATAAATAATGTTACACAAAAGAAAACAATTTGCTTTAAAAATGAATATAGCTGGTAATATTTACTTTTTGCATCTTCATATACATCAACATATGAGTTAGTATTGATATCTCTGTTATGCATGCTTTAAACACATACACGTAGTTGGCAACTATTTCTGCTCTATGCAAGCAAAAATAGAATTCACGTGTAATACTCTTTTATACTCCGACTGCATAGTAATTTCGTCATGCTCATCTCTCCCGTTTCCCGTTTTACTATGCTGTCGGGTTTCTATACGTAGTTTTTTATAACTTTTTACGGGATAAACCATTTTGACAACTTTCCAATAAGTAGATTGTAGCAGTTGTCTGTGTAGTTAGTGATTGTGTAATGCGCATTGTATGTATTTAGCTTAGTCACTTCTCTTCTCATTTCTACTCTACCACATTTTGTCTAGCACAGGTCCTATGTTTGCATTATTTTGCAGATATTTAGAATAATGTAAATTAAACCACATTATTAAACTTATTGTTAGGTAACATCGTTTATAGTAGAATATTAAAAAAAATTTACACAATAAATCAAATAATAATATATATACCTGAAACCTATAGGAATTTTCATTTTAATTAATAATGGATCGCTATTCCTGTTCCATGGGTGCATTTTTGAATCCTCTGGATATTCCGCTCGTAAGTATTGAACATTGGTTTTTTGTCAATTCATATTAACATAATATATGGAACAATTAAATAAATACTGTTATATCGTGGCCCGTGTCAAAATCAGTAATAAAAACTTGGAAATTGACAATTGTCAAAAATGTCAAAAATGCTTACACAAAGTTGGGCAGTTTGTACCGCTCCGGTTTGGTTGTGGCACAATTATTTCAAAAGCATATACTACAATAATAATCTATTTTTGGACTAAATTGTCTCAAAATCGATTTATAAATATTGCCGTTTTCCAACTTTTATTATTTTTATGAATTTGTTTTATTGTCTTTTTTAATATACATTTTAATAATGTCTTCACTAAATTGCAGATAATGGGCAACATCTTCAAATTCCTTTCTGTCGTCCAGTTGAAAAAATGTCGTTTAGTTTGCCGAATGTGGGACGACGAGAGTTGCAAAATAATCCAAAAAGACTCCAAATTGCTTATCAGTGATACATCTATTCCAACATCAGTATTGCAAATCTCCTCGATAAGCCACATGTGCCAAAGCCTTCATTTCGACAAAGATGTTGATACGGAATTCATAAGAAATTACTTCTCGGAAAACAAATCAGATCTGAAGTTTGTCAAATATCTCAACCTTTCTGGACATTACAATTATTCTTCAGATTGGTTCCGAGAGATCTTATTCGGTCACAATCAGCTAGTAAATTCGTTAGAGGAGTTCAGTCTATCTCTACCAACGTTCATGGAAACAGAATCCCTTTTCAAATCCAGTTCAGAAGTGCAACTCTTTCCGAAATTACGACGACTGTACATCTTCGACCGAACCTACTCCGTCACATTTGCGAATTCCATTGTCTGGAAGCAAAACATTTTTCGTTTTTTGCTTGCTATGCCCAATTTGCAGATATTAATGTATCTCCCCTTCCACGAACCCAGAGCTAGAATGTTTTTTGAAGCTGTTAATAGTTTGCAAATGCTCCGATTAAAATATTTTCATATAAATCATTTAGAATTTTTTCCTCAAGATTTAGAGTTCTTCAGAAAAAGATCTTTTCGTCTCCAATACGTGCATTTAGTTTTGACAGAAGCTTTCCCATGTGACAAATTAAATGCGTTAATTGCCCTTCCCAATTTTAATCACGATCTCACAGGACTTACGCTCACTTTTAAAAATTATTCTAAACTTACGGACTACGAACTATTTCATTGCCCTAAGACTATTAGGCGCATGTCTTTGCTAACCTACCAAGGGAAACTGGATATCTTTGGCTCTTCCAAATATGAAGTTGAACTTAGAAGACTAAAAACGCTTGTTATTTCGCTTCCCGACGAAATCATTGAGTGTGACGATGTGGATGGACTCATTTGCGACCTAATAGAGCTGGAGATCTATGACGTTCCGAAAAAATTCATTGCGGACAATTTAATTACACTTTTTACCGTGTTCAACAAGATTACTAGATTAACCCTTAATTTTGTGAATTGTGAGATACTGAGAATCATTTATAAATATATTCCACAATTGACCATCTTCAGTGTTGTAGAACACAGACTGCACGGACGGTGTTCTGGGGAAGAAGTTGAAGCTGGGTTAATTGGACTAGATCTCCTAGATGATAGCGAGGACGAAGATTTTTCAGCTTCTTCAACAGCAGTTAAAAGGAAACATTCTTGGATAGGAGATTTGAAAGGTGAGACAGACGAATATATTGTAAATAAAAAATTTTGCCCGTCTCAGGTCATGGGAAAACTTAAATGGAGTAAAGATAATTGAAAGAAATGAAAAATTAGGAGAAAACGATATAATTGCAATTGTATGAATTGTTTTGCACATTTTCATTCAAAAAGATTTACTTGTATGTCATCGATTTTTACTTATTATGATTTTAGATTTGACCACGCTGACCCTTGAAGTAAGTGGTCTGTCCGACCTAAGTGTGATATTCGCCTTGTCTCAAATTCCTTCCCTTACGTCTCTAACTCTGAAGAATATAGAAACTCACGCTCCATTATTCGTAAATAAAAATACTATTATGATGCTAAGCTAAGCTAAATGATTTTCCTTTTTTATAATTTCCTCATCCAATTATAGTTTTGTGCAGTACAGATATATATTGTTTTTACGTAGATATCCGACCACGCCATTAACATATTTTCCGATTCCATGGACTTACTGTACCTTCAACTGGAAAAGTATACCGAGAATTGCAGCCCAGAAGCAATGTCCCATTTGTCCGAAAAAATGAAATGGAAAGAGCTTCATGTAATACCATGACGCAAAACTGTGCCAAATAATTACTACTACATAGTAAATAGTTATCTGTTTATTATTATTTCATGACCTTTATATTTATTTTCACAAAATATTTACTTATAAGTTAATTTTATTTGTATATGTATACATAATCAATAATCATGATTTACATGACAGTTAGTTAGGTTGTATAAAATATAGGTTGACTCCATAACATAGCATTTTTAATTTTAATTTCTGCTTTAGTTAGTAGGAATATGGGAAGACAATGAAAACCTCTAAACTGCTTATGCATAAACACATTAGGTAGGACAGAATAGTAACAGGAACGCTAATTAGAAGCATATTATAGTCGTAAAAATGTATACCTAAGTTAACAATAGCTTATTTTTAGATTTAGTACAGTACCTATATGGCATATGGTTTGCGTAAATAACATTTTATAATCTGTGTATTGTATGCATGTTATGCTTATGTATTTTACTAGCTACTAAATATAATATAGCTGCTGAAATATCTTTTCCCAAAATGTCTATTATAAATAAAATAATATAAAAAAACAAAAATTAATGAATGCCCAGTCTCCTTAATATGCTCGCAATATGCATTTTCACAGGATTTTCTATTTCCATGGTACATCGTACCTATATACTACAATTACTGATTCCTGAAGTATTGCTGTAAATTTTAGCTAAATGTGTTTTGCATTATTTGTTGAGGTTGCTTTATTTTATGCTACGTAATTATAACCAATAAATGGTATTTAGCAAATTCTCTTTAGTCTTGGATCATCGTGTACCTATTTGGTTTAGTTTAAGTAATATAATCATGAAATTATTTAATGTATAAATCAATAAAGTTCCATGCAACACAACTGTCCAACCAATCTGATACTTTATTATTGTTATTATACTACACAAACGTAGATCATAGTCATTTTTAAGCTTAGAAACATGAAGCACAATAAATTTCATCTTATGTTGCATATATGCAGCATTTTAAATGAAATCTAGTCTAGATGAGTAGAGCCTAACCATAATTTTGCATTTTGTGAGGATATTTTCACGGAGACGCTTGTAGCGGTAAACATAGAATACTGGAGTAAGAAGAGGGTAAAGACTGGAGACTTGTTTTTAATTAGGTTAGGTTAGTTAAATACGAAATAGACTAATTCCCTGAAAATACAAATTCACGGTGTGGTGGTGTATAATGAATAATGACACATCCTCAAGAATATTGTAGTAGGTAATTAATAAGTAATACCTTATAATAGTATACTGCTGCTTGGGCAATAATTCATTAGATTTTTCACACCTTTAATACAACCGAGAAGTTGTTAGCAAAATAAGATATTACGAATACAATGGTGAACAGTACTACATTACATTTCAGTATTAAATGATAAATTACTAATTATTATTATTATTATTAAATCCTATGAAGGAACAAAAAGAACGTCTAAAATACATCAAAGCCAAAGCTTATCGAAACACTTGCAGTTGCACTTATCTAAATGCTCGGTTTCTATGTATGTAATGTATGTGTAAATTCGCATATAGTGCATACAGTTCATTAAACGCCAGCTTTACTTTTCACTTCACTCACTTTTGTCCCAAGTCCCACCCAATCCATTTATTTGCAGCCCAATCTGAAAAACACACGCTTGTTTAGTTCATTTAGAGCAAGGCGATTGTACTGCACAGAAAGCTTCTCAAACACAGCTTCTCTTCCCTCATTGGTTGTTTGCAGTGGAGTGAGAGACAAACATGCAAAATATTCCCACTCAGCAACAGCACAGGACAAGGACAATAGCAGCTCAGCCCAACAGCACAGGACAATATTTAGTTTAGCAGACCAGCAGCGCACATTTCAAAATAATGTGAATTCCTAATTTCCTGTAATTGAGATGGAGAATGCTATTTTTATTTTACACAACTGTACGTACGTAATAGAATGCCATTGCGAAGTTAATATTATGGTTAATTTTTGGTATAACAATTAATTGAAATATGCGTAATAGAATATCATTACGAATAATTACGAAGAGAATATGGTTAATATTTTTGATATAACAATTGAAATATATCTGTGACATTCAATTCAAAGACTCTTCAATTTTTGACGGAATTATTGCTACAATCAATTACACAATTATTTAATTATGGCTTATGAAGTTGTCCAATTATTGGATATCTAAATCAATCAACAAGCAATAAAATATACAAAATAAGTGATCGTAAATAGTTGGAAGTTGGAACAAAAATGAACCATATTCAGTAGTGTGTGTAGCATGTTAGGAAACGTTGTGTCCTAGAGTAAGGTCAAAGTTTGAATATGGGAGTTTACAAAATGTACCAAATATTCTCACGAATTTTCTACATTATCTTATCCTGACTGGTGTACTACACATATCGGATGTTGGAGGATAGGGTAAAATTCATGGATGAAATTACTGAATGATAAAAGCTAATAAAATATATGTCATTTAGGTCCAGGTCCATTATATAATGGTTAAGCAGCTTTTAAAATGAAATCTAGTCTAGAGTAGAGCCTAACCATAATTTTGCATGTGGCACGGTAAATAAAAGGCATAGTTTTTTTTTTAATTTAAATGCAACCCAAACTTAGACTTACTTAAATTGAGCAAGTCTTTATTATACTGCAGCTATGCAGCCCAGAGAGAAGATATGTCTCATTAGTAATAATTGTCCAAAAAAGGAAATGGAAAGAGCTTTATGTAATACCAATACCTTAACGTAAAAATGTGTGAAATAATTACATAGTAAATAGTTATCTGTTTATTACTATTTCAGAATCGTTATATTTATTTTCACAAAATATTTACTTCTTACAATAAGTACATTTTACTTGCATGTAGATATGCATAAGCATGATTTACTTTACATGACGACGGTTAGCTAACTTGTATAAAACATCTAGGTGGGCTCCATAGCATGGCTTTTTGATTATCTTCATCTTTTTTAATTCTAATTAGGTATATAGGAAGTTTTGACAATGAAAACCTCTAAACTGCTTAGGTATACATAAACACATTATGACAGAATAGTAACGATAATAGCCATTACATAGTAACATGTAATAATAACATTATATTATATTAGTCTTAGAATTAGTATAAGCGAACAACGACTTTTGCCCTCGGCAAAAATCCCAACAATAATAGTAATTGTTATAAATGACACATTATTTTTAGCATAAGTAGCTGCATGTATTTACTATGGAATTCCTAGCATCTTATTTATAATCTCTATATTGTATGTATTTACTATTTTAATAGCTACTAAATAAAATAGCTGCTGAAATGTCTTTTCTCCCATAAGAAAATGTCTACTACAAATAAAATAATACAAAATAAACAAATTAATGAATGAACATCAGTCTCCTTAATTTACTCACAATCAGTGTGTAGTATGCATTTTCATAGAAATTGGATTCTTTTCTGTTTCCACCATACCTAGTATTAAAATAATAGTAATTGTAAATAATAATAGTCCTACAAAACTTCAAATAACGAAATGTCTTTTTTCGTAGATAAAGTAGTCACAGCTATTATAACTAGTTATATAAGTTATTAACAAAATAAATAAAAATTCTTCAATTAGTTAATTCATCGTCAGCTAACATTAATATTATAGTAACAGTAATAGTAACACATTTATATAACATAGTAATACATTTTAACTGCCTTTGTTTGCAGTATGCATGTTCCTTATTTACAGTTACAGTAATCTACAAAATAGCTTTAGAGGGAAGCAATTTCTAAAAAAATCTTGTAAAATACTCTCGGATAACCGCTAACACTTTCATTCTAGGCTAAAAGTCTCAGTTTGCGGTCTACGAAGATTTTCACCATTAATTCAGTACTGGAGTAAAAATCTGGTGTACTTTTACAAGCAAACTGTATAAAAACTTTACAATAATGAAGAATTTTGCATCACTGTGTTAAGGTAATTAAGTAGTTACGTACACGGGGAGGAAACTGAGACCGGGACACATTCTCTACAGTATATAAATATGTAGTTAGTACTCATTTCATGGTTTTGACAAAATACAATGTACAATTTTCTAAATACTATATAATAAAGCACATTATTCTGCTAAATACAAGTAAATATCTGTATTTGTTCACTAAATAGCTCTTATCTCTAATAAGGGCATTTAGTAATTAGGCAGATCCTTAGAGTAATTGAAAACACGTGCATGTTTATTTATGTAACATGCCATTCCTTTCTTTGCATCGCACAGTTTCACATTTTATATCTAAATTGGTACAAACTAACTAATTGTAGGCATTTCTTTTGCAAAATTACTGTCTACACAAGATAATTTTAGCAATATTGAAATTGTATAAGCGTTAAGACTTTACTGGCATGGCGTGAGTTGAATTGTTTATGAACAATTTCAGTTGAGTTAATTATTCCATGAAATATGATAAATGGACGATTTTTATTTTAAAATATTTCATGAAATTATTAGGAGAAGGGTCTGAATAATATTTTAAACGTTGGCAATTGGGTGAATCTTGTTACGAGTTGAGAGAAGTGTAATAAATGATGCAGTGCTTGTAACAGACTCGCGATGACTATTCCACCTTCGGGAGTACGAACTCATCCAGAGAGTTAAGCAGTTGACTAAACTAGAAGGGGAAGCTACTGCCTTGCTATTCCCACAAGTAGCTTCTCCGTTGAGACCATCATTATTATTGTTAGCAATATTTTCTAAACTAAGACAGCTATTTGGACTGTCTATGGCCAAGTCTACTAATCTTCGCTCCACGTCACTAGCGTCGAAATTCTTTTCCTCTAGGATATCCAACCCATCTTCGGAGAGGACGTGAATTTCTATTCCGACGTGAGGGATACCCCTTTCAGGGTTTACTACGAAGGGCATTGGCATATTGATATTATTGGCGTTTGCATTGACAGTATTTGGTGTAAGTAACAAACTATTTTCATTTGGTGACGTATTTGTGGCAGAGGGAGAATTGTTGATAGGATCTTCCCCACTCAAAAGATTTCCACCTTCAGCTCCTTCCAGCAATGCTGGTGGTGATAATAATGGGGAATTAAAAGCTCCCGATTTCTGTTTCGTTACAGGAGAAACTGATTGGGAACCGCCAGTGCAGGTGAGTGATTTGCAAGTGTCCCCGCACACCGTTTGCCTGTCCAGCCCAATACTCAGCTTGTTACAGTCTTTACAATTACAGGAAGTGCAGCAATGAAAGGGAATCATACCCACACGGAGGATATTTTCACGGAGACGCTTGTAGCGGTAGGCATAGAATACTGGAGCAAGAAGAGGGTGGAGACTCGTCAGAAGTAGAGGGATCACAGTTTCCCATGAAATACTAGAGATTTCCTTTTCGGCTGTTGGAAATACCGGACTTTCTTCAATTGCATCGCGATAGAAATTCTGAAATCAAGAGCAAAAGAAATTATTTATTTAGCAAATATTCCAGAATAACAAAAACATCGTCATTTCTTTATTACAAAGCGTAGAAATACTTTATCTCTACTTTCTTTGTGTGCCCCAAAGTTTTGTTTACTTATACTGCTTAAAATTAATTTTCTATTATATTAAATTAAGTTAAATACGAAAGGAAAATTTTCTGTGCGACCAATTTCATCTAAGGCTATTAAGTAGCTATGAATTTTCCAAATAGAGCAAAAATTCTATTCTGTGTTTATTTTACATGCTTATATTTACCATTCTTAGGTTTGGCACACTTCTACTTATTATAAATAATATTATAATATTATTTATTAAAGGTGAACCACCCACTGAAAACAAGCATCTTGCAAAACATATTGGGTGTTTATTTTGTCTTTGTCTGCACGAGCTCAAAGAAGAGAAACAGCAGACTTTGTTTACTACGAATTGAAGGTTCTTGAACGGGAATATGAAAAGGGATACAGAAAATTTTCCATGTAAAACCAAACAAAACATTACAACAAATTAGCGATATAGTTCTTTAGTTGTATGATACT
Organism: Tomocerus mixtus; assembly: GCA_034694165.1. NCBI lineage: Eukaryota > Metazoa > Arthropoda > Collembola > Entomobryomorpha > Tomoceridae > Tomocerus > Tomocerus mixtus. The sequence continues at coordinate 15,243 of JAQFYC010000541.1, forward strand.
GCCTAAATAGTTTTTACATGCCTAAATTAGATAATCCTACTTCAAAATAGCAGGTGTTAATTCTCTTCTCCGCAAATTAGTCTCAAGAAACAAACACTAACAACTGTGTATTTATTGTGTAGTAATTATAATTAGTACACAGATAAGTATACATTATATTCTTGTATTATTTACAAACATTAATTTTATTATGCAGCTGAAAAAGTTATCTATAGCCATAATCCCTGATTGCTAATCAGCTTCAGCTAACGATAACTTTATGTTAAGTCATGACAAATGTATTTGTAATATTATCGCAATGGCAAGCATAAGTTACACAAATGCATTTCTGTATAACTGTATAGAGAATCTATGTATCAATGAGAATTAGTGTTGAAAAGTACTGGAAAGGTTTACAATAACACTCTTATGAAAAGATAGTTCCTAATATTTACTCTGGAAATGTTCATTGCACATGTACTTAGATATAAGTTTACAGTTAGTACAAAGTTTGCGTACAAATTCCATTATGCTATTCCGTCTCAAGTTCCTAAAGTGTATAAAGTCCTTTGTTATTCCCATTTGATACAAGCTACAGCCAATACGAATACGGGACAAAGATGCGAAAAATATAGTGTAGGGTAAAGAATACGCTAGTTATTTCATATACGTTGGCAGAAAATCTATTCAGTTTTCAAAATGTTATGTATTTTCACAAATATCAAAAATGGTTTCCTTTCCAATGGTAAAGTGCGTTGGCAATTAAATTCGATAGAAGTTGCACTGAACATGGTTTTACATGTAGTTGCCAATTGCAATAAAATCTCATCATCATCATCATCCTCATATTTATTTATTTATCTTGCGTTTGAATGCTAATGGGCCACACTAACGCAGTACATAAATAAATTGCAACTTTCTTATCTCATTTTCATGCAGTTGAGTGTAAAAGTGTAATGGCAATAAATGTAAGTAGAGATACATACACAAGCACAAATGTATTTAGTTTTAAAGACGGGGGAGCAAATGATGACAAGTTTGGCACTCCTAGCTGGATTTGGATTTGAATCTGAATTTGAGTTGGAGTTAATGTTAGTGTGTAATGCTGATTCTGAAGCCAACTAAACTATGACAAGTCTTAACAGTTTAAGAGGAGGAAAGAGAGGAGAGACAAATGTGCGATCCGGAGTTACGCGTGCCAAAATTACGGTTAATAAAAGCTAATAAAACGATTGGGAGTCCAACCAAGTCAACAGTCAAGTGAAATCAACTTACGAAAATAGATTGGATGGCATGAGAGGCTTTGACGAAGTAGTAGGGAGACCAGCACAAAGTTGTAACGACTAGAGTGAACACTGCCACGCGAGCTGCTCTGTCGATCCGAGTTGATTTCAGACGATGCATTAATTTAAATCGAATCACTACCGGGTGAAACCTTGGCTTGTCTTTTAGATCATTTTCTGAAAAAAATAAAATAATATCAATGAAGGACTTTACATAATTCTCAAACAAAATTTCATTAGTGCATCTATTCGTATTTTTTCATGTGTCATGTACAAATATTTTCAAAGTACATATATTAAGAGCACGCAATCGAATTTTTATTTACGATTATGATCATCCTACTTCAGATATTTTAAGTAATCATAAAATTTTACGATAAAATATTCGACCTAGGAATCAATAGACACGCACATATCATCGTAACTACTGATTTGCGAAAATCAGGTCTGGCCTGACACTGACACGTGAATACACTCTTAATATATTGGTATTTAAATGGCACACAACTAAATTATTACGCATCAATTTTCAGGGAACAAATAAATCTCACGAAATGTTTTTAAATAACTGCTATTTAGTGTAAGTTTACAAAAATCCTTCAAAATAACTAGATAAAGAAGAAAAATCTTTACAGCATTCCTATATACACATGATAAATAAAAGTTTTAATTTTTTTATTATTTTCTTGATATAGTCCCAAAAATATGAAATTAATTTTGAGGTATGGTCTAAGAAAGGAACGTTTAATTACTTATTGTCATTTATTTCAAGACAATGGCTCAAAAAATTGGAAAATTACATAATTTTTAGAAATTATTTCAGTAAAAATGAAAAGGGGCACGTTCATTGACTTATTGTAACCTACGTGGGCAACGCGGGGTACAGTAGCCACAGTTCTAATATTATAAACTTTAAGAACGTAAAAGATATATAAGTAGTGCATTGTAAATTAAAAAAGAAATGTATAGCTCATTATATTATAATGATAGCATATAATAGAATAAACTAAATCTGTAACCTGTGACATATATTTAGATATATCATTAGATATAATGTTATTTAAAATCAGGCCAGCTTTTCGTTGTGTTTTTTGTAGTTAGATATTTTAGTGTGTGCATGTGCATAGTTAATGGCACATTTCGAAAGAACAAAGTTTAGCAAGTTGGCCTAGTACTACAGATTCCTATATACTTTTGTACTTCCTATTATATTTATGTTAGATGTGTACTTAATTCTGCTTTGTGTTACGCATAATTAATTATTTGCACGTGCGGAATTAATTATATATAACTCCTGTACAACACAGCTATCTGTGACAATATTATAAGAAATAGGGTAGGTTTGCGATTGGTATGGTTTAGTTACCAAGTTTATCTGGAACAGTCAAGTAGAAGGGTTTGTAGCGTTGATTCATTCTGACTTTTTGTCTTCGGGCTTCCAGCCAGATGCTAATGTAAATGAAAGTCATGAGGAGGACAGGGAAGATGAAAAATATAAACAAATGGGCAAGATTGTATGTCGGCCACCAAAGTTGCTCTGATTGATAGTCTTCCATTTCGATGTCATTCTGTTGTTGAGATCTCTTTGTAAAATAATGCGACCGCAATCGTTTCTGCTCCGCATAACAGCTTGGGAAAATTGATTGGGATGGATCAAAGGATGAGACGATTCCAGATCCTGCAATGAAGACAATAGAATTGATATTATTAAGTAAGATCAATATTTATATAAAATGTCCGCAGAGTTACATTGACAAATTATAGTTACATTCGTTATCTAGGTAATTATCATAAATATATCGTAATCTTCTACATAATTTTTCAAATAATAAATAAATCAAATACGAATGCAGTTATTTTTACTTTAGATTTATAACGGCTTCGGCAAGACCCAACGAGCTGTAACTTACGTTAGTAGTGCTAGTGCTATAAAGCAATACAATTGGATCACTAATTCATGTAGGCAATCCAGGATAGCGGGTCATTGTCATAATCATTAACTAAATTATACTTTCTAATGGACCTAAATTGATATATATTTTATTTAACTTTTATCATTCAGTAATTTCATCCATGAATTTTACCCTATCCTCCAACATCCGATATGTGTAGTACACCAGTCAGGATAAGATAATGTAGAAAATTCGTGAGAATATTTGGTATATTTTGTAAACTCTCATGTTCAACCTTTGACCTTACTCTAGCGCACACAGTTTCCTAGCATGCTACACACTGCTGAATCTGGTTCATTTTTACTCCGACTTACAACTGTTTACGATCACTTACTTTGTATTTTGTATATTTCCTTGCTTGATGATTGATTTTGATATCCAATAATTGGACAACTTCATAAGCCATAATTAAATAATTGTGTAATTGATTGTAGCGAAATTGAAGAGTCTTTGAATGAATGTTACAGATATATTTCAATTAATTGTTATATCAAAAATTAACCATATTCTCTTCGCAATGGCATTCAATTTTATGTAGGTAAAGTTGTGTAAAATAAAAATAGCAGCATTATCAATCTCAATTGCATGAAATTAGTAATACACAATTTGAAATGTGCGCTGCTGGTCTGCTAAGCTAAATATTGTCCTGTGCTGTTGGTCTGTCTGAGACATGTTGAGTGGGAATTTTTTGTGTGGATGTTTTTACTCATTTCAACTGAAAAACCACCAATGAGGGAAGAGGAAGCTTTGTCTGAGAAGCTTTCTGTGCAGTACAATCGCCTTGCTCTAATTTAACGAAAAAAGCGTGTATATTTTAGATTGCAATGTAAATATGCAGGAGACAAGTTTAAAAAGTAGTAAAGCCATGTAAGTGAAGGTAAAGCTGGCGTTTAATGAATTTACTCTGTACTCTATACGAATTTACATTATACACACTCACACATAGAAGCCGAGCATTTGCAATAAGTATTTCGATAAGTTTTCATGTACTTCAGGCTTTATTTTAATTCCTTCATAGGATTTAATATTAATAATTAGCAATTTATCATTTAATACTGAAATGTAATGTAGTACTGTGCACCATTGTAATACTTTGTACTATCTTATTTTACTAAGACCTTCTTGGTTTTATTAAAGGTGTGAAAAATCTAATGAATTATTGCCCACGCAGCACGGCAGCAGTATAATAATATTAGGTATTACTTATTAATTACCTACTACAATATTCTTGGGGATGTGTCATTACACACCGCCACACCGTGAATTTGTATTTTCAGGGAATTTTTCGTATTTAACTAACCTAACCTAATTAAAAACAAGCATCCACCCTCTTCTTGCTCCAGTATTCTATGTTTACCACCTCAAGCGTCTAGTCTCCGTGAAAATATCCTCCGCGTGGTGATATCCCCTTTCATTGCTGCCCTTCCTGTAATTATCTCTCCTAAAAATTATATTATTGACAATTGGAATTAGTGTCTAAATTGTATTGTCTTCGGAATAACATTTCCTTACACCTTGATAATATTCGCTCACAAGACACAAACTAGTGGATATTACAGATGGAACGAAATGTGTTGGAGTCACGTAGTATGTGCAGCTGAGGATCGACATTAAACAGATTGACATTTAAGACTCCCATAAAATAAAAATCCTTCGGAATTTTAAAAATATTAAAAGAAACTAGGAACTCGTTCTTAGATACCCGGTTAAAGATCTCTGGGCAATAAAATAAGAATGCGACCGCTGTAGTATGTAATGTAAAGCGTTAAGCATTTTACGATAATATATATTACGGAAAAACAAGTAAGTTGGTTGTGGCATCTCTGTGACCTTATGTAATATACATTTATTGAGGCGGAAACTTTCTACACTTCCTAACTGACTGACATGTCTATGCGGAAGCTGTGCCACTCCGCAGGGACATGACAGGACGATGTAACATAATATTATTATAATCCCAGCAATATCATACCGCAAAGCAATGCAACCAATAAGGATTTTCACTTCTGCATCTGCACAAGACATACAAATACTGACGTGCTAAATAAATATACTGTCTTTGGGCTGAATTTGATGAGTACTTAAATATACATGTCACATGTGCCGGCCTCACATGTTAATATATGCACCTGGAAGAAAAAGTCGCTCAAATTCCCGTTTTTATCTTATCTCTGCACAATATTTGCTTGCTATGATGTCCTGTCAGTACATAAACTCATTTGCTTCCGCTTTAGTTCGAAAATATTATGTACTTACTGAACCCGGACATCATCAAAATAATCTACCTGGTTAATTTGATTTTGGAAGGACGGAACTGCTGGACATTTTATTTGTTGCTTGCCATTTCACACAAGTTAAAACCATTTCCTATATCATTGGCGATGCTTTTGCTCTTACTCAACCACTGCACTATCCTAATAATTTTGTACATGTAATTAACATCACATCTCATGCGCTAGCGTTAGCAATAGCATTGCGTATTCTGTTCTGTTCTGTAGTTTGTATGTAATTCCCTGTGTTTGCAAATTGTTACATTGTTTGCACATACTTAATTGTGAACGAATAGTTATTAAACAATTGATGTTATTCTGGCCTGATTAAAAATTTACATATTTGATTAAGATTTGCTTTGCAATTATGTTGTAAGTTTCGACAAGCACTTGATCCTTCTCATTGTCAAACAAGTTTAATAATTTTTGTCATATGTTATATAGTTGTTAGCATGTTTTCTTATCAAAAGCAATTACAGTGTATGTAAAATTATGCATTTTTCTCTGGACTACATTACAGACGGATATTCATTGCACTTGAGATTTAAGAGGGTGACTCACCAATAGAAATGAAAGTTCCGACGATAGAAGTTAGGAACACAGTTGGTCTAGTGACGAGTTTGTGATAATGAAGAGGGGTGACAACGGCCAGATATCTTTCCATGGCGATCTCCAGGGCGGCCAAGACGGAGGCCGTCGCCAGCGCCGAGAGAAGTCCATTCTTGAACATGCAGCTCCAGCTCCAATCATCAAATTGCATCTGCAGCTGGAATTGATGGGGAGGATGAGAATTACGAAGTCCTTCGAAAACATCCGGTGCAATTAGATCTGCGTGGTGACTCATGAGCCCAAACTGTTGTTGTGCTTCTTCCGCAGTTTTCTTAGCATCGTTATCAGTGCTGGCATTATGATGCGTATTGATATTGTGGATGTTGTAGGTGCTCGGAAATGAGTTTGACGGGGAGGACAATGCTGAAGTTGTCGATGAGAGAAGAAGTGATGATGAATTGTGTTCGTATTGTATAAAGTCAACGAGAATAGTTGGCAGAAGAAGAGATACTGAGATGACGTCTGCTATCAGCAAGTTGAATAGGAACCTACATGCATAAGAGATTAAATAAATGAATGGGAATACATACTTAAATGTTTACTCAAATCTCAATCTCTGTCTTTTCCTATGTTTATTACCTACTTACTTATATTTATGCTTACGAACATTATTTACATGTAATATTATAGTACTCCAGCATTTTTAGTTTTAGTTAGGTACGCAACTTCTACTTCTAGCAGACCAAAAAATGTCTGTAGCTGGTACGGGAATACATTCGTACATACAAGTATTAAGTACAACTCAAGAAACAAAAGCAGACTATAAACAACTGTCAAAAAAAGAGCGATAAACTATTCTGTCAGCGTGACTCGACTTGACTGAGACAGTCGCCTACGAAAGTAACGCAATACTTTTGCCAAAATCTCTTTCTCTGCTAAAAGACAATGCAAATTAATCTTCTAGTATTGCTTACGTATGTAATATTCCAATATATCATATTCTATCAGTTAAAAGTTCGAAAACCAATGCTAAAAATAATTTTCCCATGGTCTTAAATTTATCTTCTTAAATAATCTCCAAGTATTAACGCTTAAATATTATTTAAGTCGTAATGCAATACAATTTTATACAATCTCATTTCCCAGTAGCTAGTTAACTATTTCACAGATTAGTATCTATAAACAAATCAGTTTAAAGTTATAATAAAGAATAATTCTTACTTGTCAGTTATGGTGCGAATATGTTTCGATTTCAGGTAAACAATTGAAAGAGGAATGTTTGCTGCCAGACCGGCCAAGAAGAGAAATATCAAAATCCCTGTCTCCCCGTAAAATTGAAAACTTTCTTTTGGACTTTCCATATTGTGACTGTTATTCCTTCTGCATTACGCGAAATACTTTTTAAGTCTCCTCTCGATAGATTTTCAAGTTATGTTTCTCACGTTTCTTGTGTTTTTTCCACTTACAACGTCTCAATCGGGAATATCTGAAACAAAAGGAGAATCAACAAAGTTAATATTATTCTTGTTTTATTTTATTCATACTTACTGTAATTCATCATTCACGCTGTTTTCTTAATTAATTGTAATTATGATCAAGTTTTTCTAAAATTGTCTAATGCTTTTGATCTACTTACTTATGGTTTGAAAGAATCTACAAACAAGTATCTATTCCTTGGCATCCCTATTCACACAGTGAAATAGCTTAATACAATATGCAATTGAAATGAACAAAAATGCGTCAAGTTTCATTGTAAATTATTATTACCTACTTATTACTTAGGTATGTATGTATAACAGGATTTAACTAACTAATGGAAGTAATGTAATACCGTAAACTTCAAAATACGCATACAAAATTCTATGAAATCAATGAACCTTGTTCTACAACTTCAATCTTTCTGTGTAATATCAGTACACACCTTCTGTTATCTTCTACATTATACAAACACTAAGGTGATGACGATGACGCTACACTATATGCACTGAAAAACGCACAAAGTAAACGTTACATTATTTTTAAATGCTCCAGCTTTATGACAATAGGATTAATTAATTAGTCTGTAAAGTCTCAGCTCAAAACTTACTCTGGCATTCTCATATCACTCGAGAATTGTCAAGTCCAGGGATTTTGTGCAAGAAAACCTTCAGTATGCCGACCTTATCCAAGGAATGGCTAATAATATCACGTAGTCATAGTGTGTACCAGTGTACCATAATATCCCTATGTCCCTTATCAATGTCTGTTTATGTTCTGTCTTTATTATGCTTCTGTTTATTTTATTTATGTGGAGATAATATAGGAATACACAGGAAAACCTAGTTAGCTACCTATGCATAAAGCATAAATAGTACTATTATTAAATAATGTATAAGGAATGTGTGCTGTATAGTTGTGGTTGTAGTACTGCGGTAGAAGAGATGAGTAATATATTTCATGCGATGGTATCCGTCTGCCTGGTTTTGTTACAGTTTCTGTGCGAACTATTTTTATCATCTTGTTCTATTTCTGTTTGTCAGAAGTGTTATCAACACATTATTATCATCAGGTAAAGCTGTTGTTAACAACGTGTACCTTTTATGTAATAAATGTCCTAGTGCCGTATCTTTGTCTGTCCCATGTCCCATGTGTAAAACGATGACGTATTGTATTGTATTTTTGAGGTTTGTTTGGTTTACTGAAGTTTCTTTGACTTGTGACTCTTTCGATTTAAAAGCTAGTAACAAAAAACGGTGACCATAACTTCAGTATTGATAAATATAAATACTTAATAAAATTTGAAATTAGTGTATTCAGTATTCACATAAATAAAGCATGAATCACTTGAGCAAGCAACATTCTTATTCTTATTCCAACTGTTAACGATCACTTACTTAGTATATTTCCTTGCTTGATGATTGGTTTTGATGTCAAATAATTGCACAACTTCATAAGCCATAATTAAATTATTGTGTAATTGATTGTAGCGGTAATTCCGTCAAAAATTGAAGAGTCCTTGAATATCACTGATATATTTCAATTTAATTGTTATACCAAAAACTAACCATATTATTCTCTTCGCAATGATATTCTATTACGTAAAAGTAAAGTTATGTAAAATAAAAATAGCATTCTCAATCTCAATTGCATGAAATTATGAATACACACATTATTTTGAAATGTGCGCTGCTGGTCTGCTAAGCTAAATATTGTCTTGTGCTGTTGAGATGGAATTTTTTGTGTGGATGCTTTTACTCACTCCACTGCAAACAACCAATGAGGAAAGAGAAGCTGTGTTTGAGAAGCTTTCTGTGCAGTACAATCGCCTTGCTCTAAATGAACTAAACAAGCATGAGTTTTATGGATTGGCCTGCAAATAAATGGAGTGCGAGTGTAGTCAACAGTGTAGTGAATGAAGTGAAGTAAAGCTGGCGTTTAATGAACTACTGTAATGACTGTACTATACGAATTTACATTTAATATACATACTACATAGAAACAAACTGAGCATTTTAATTAATGTTTCGCTACGTTTTGATGTATTTTGGGCGTTATTTTTGTTCCGTCATAGGATTTAATAATAATAATTAGCAATTTTTGCATTAATAATGACTTGTAAATATAAGCAAATTCATCATTATAATTCACTTTCGTCCTTTTGGGCACGTTTTTCTTATTTGAACACCTCAATATTTCCAAAAATTTCAATTATTGGTTCTTATTGGAGTATCTAGCAAAAGAGCAAACTAGTACGGCGTTCCATAATATTAATTTTGCAACGTTTGTTTTGCATATATAGATATTTAGTCTCTTTTACATTAATGTAATATGCTATTACTGTTAGAAGTACCTACATTATACCAATAATGGACAAATATTAAAATGTACGATATTTAAAACAATATTTGGACAACAACGTGAAAACACATTAGGTACATAAATAAATGTATCAGTATCATGATCATGGTACTATCTAGAGTGCCCATTCTGTAACAACAAACGCTAAATAATACACACCCTGAGTAAATACAAATATGAATAGAGTAGTGGGTAATTAGCTACTTAATTGTGCTTAGGTTTAGGTTAATAGAAAATAGTCGAGCTATCTGTATGTTTCGCCATTTGAGTGTTACGATGTCCTTGGCTAATTAAACTAATTGCAAATATCTTGCTAATGTAACCTCTGTCCTCAGTCTACATTGTATATTTGCAATTACTAAATTCAATTCTCGCTAACAATCAGCTTTTCTCATTATTATCTGTACTTAAGTCTTGTCGCAGTCTCAACGCAAAATGGTATAATATTTTCTAAGAGTTAAAAGAATGCTAGCGATAAGAATGCAGTCTCAATTTAGAGAGATCTGTTTCCTATAAGTTTTAAGTGGTAAGTACATAAATACACGCTAAATGCATCTTATGTATGTATAGGAATCTTATTTTACATTATTCCTCTGTGAAAACCTCAAATATACATAAGGATCTTGTTAATGTACATAAATTATGGAGTACCATATTTTTACATGTCTAATTATTAGTCCCTCGTTTTTAGTAAATTCGACTTGCTCAAACAGTGAATGTACTCGCATATCATTAATAGAGGGGAAAAATTTAGCTTAAGTAGTTAAGACTACATTACAATATATTTTACAAAGATGACAGCTCCCTTGTAACTTGTAAAATGTTTTGGTATTTACTTCTTGAGTTGACATGATGGTGACTAATGAACTGACATGCACAATAGTACTAAGATATTACATAAGAAAGTTGAGCTTACTGTCAAATGCCATTATTCATTTGTTTTGATGCGTACACTCAATTTGTCATTTTAATTGCTACAACATTCGCTATTCCCCAGTTCAGTTATATTTACATGAACTTGGTATGACAATACGAATATTTTTATAGTTACTCCAAACACAGCACAATTACAGCAATAGTAAACACGTGTACCATACACTTAATGAAAAATAGATTATTTTTCTAATATAAATGTTGATTTATAAATAAGATGGCATCAAAAATAAAGAAACGCACATACTTACTTAGCATTTTGCATGCATAAATATTATTTAAATATTAAAGAAATGCCCAGCTAAATTAATTACAATCGGTTACATAAAAACGTTGCATGCTTTATTGTACTATACATTTTGCTGCTTTGATGATGCCGACTAGATTAATGGTAAGCACACATTTACCACGATCTTATTTTTATTGGGACCGTTTTTTAAAGTCCAATTTCTTGGTTACCATTCAATAAATATTAATTCCACAATCCCACTACAAGATATAGCCCAATAACATGACTGTACGTATAAAAATACTGACGCTGAGTAACAAAACTACCAAAAAAGGATAAGCAAATACATTATTTGCATTTTTAGATTTACAGATAAGTACACTTACCTTTACAAGGTATAGTAAGTAATGTATTTCTAACGTATTTATAACAGAAAAGGTAATTAACAATTGTACGACATATTAACCATATATACTATATAATGAGCCACAGCACAACAACGCAGTAATATTTGGGATACACAAAAATCATAACACTAATTATCTATCGAAGACGATATACCTATTTAACACAGAGAGTATGGGTTTGTGATGTATAACTCATTAAATTAACTCGATTGTTCTGTAAAGCAAGCCAACGGAAAATCAGGGTTTATTGACCTTGTTTTTGCTCGCAGCTCATTTACACATATTATATTCTATAATATCGTGATCATTCGACTCGTGTCAATTTATCACCATCTCTACTACCGTAGATGTACCAAAATATCTGTGCCACAGCTTAATGAGAATACAAATATTTGTAAGCATAGATCAAACTGGAATATTAAAGTTAAGTACTATTTCGGTAAATGCAGTAACTTGCAATTTCAACCGGATTATCAATTTAAACACATTGTGACAAGCAATGATAAGAATACATGTTATGGACACAATTAAGTAAGTTGAGTACAAGATAATGCTGATGTTTGGTATAAATAGACTATATTTGTAGTGTGATTTATTATATGAATTTGTCTGTAGATCATGGAAACTATATCACATTGAAATTGTTTATGATATTGTTCCTATCTGTACATCAGCAACAGGGAAGATTCTAAGGCCAACTTTCAAGATACGATACGAGATTCAGTTACCACAATCAATCTATCTTTCAAAACAAACTTTAAATAGCATAATATTATCTTGTATAGCTACAAGCGACTTGTGGACGCTTATTCCTGCAGAGTTTGAGAGAAATACAGAATAATATTTTACCTATTGGCCAATACTTACTAAATGCAAGGCAAATATTGGCACTAATCTACTTTAAGCAGATTGCCACATTACTGAACATAATTAGCAACATGTTAGTTAAGCATTCTATATACAGTAGTGCATGCGCATAGTACAAACAAATACACACATTTGTAAACTGGAGCAAGAATGTGAGTAAAAATATACATTTTAGTTGATCAGACGAATGCATGCCTTCCTGGCTTTTTTTTGATTCCTGCATTTAAATAAGATGATCATTTTGTGAATATCTAAGTTAAGTAAATATGTTTAAATATTATACAATAATATATGTATGGCAAATGACTTCTACTTAAATGGCTGACTTGTCAGTGTGATCCTGATGCACTATATGTATGCATTCGTAAGGATGAGCCATGAACGTGCTTCCACATATTATACAAACAAGCAGACACATTTGTCTCACCAGTTTGTTTGCAGTCTGATCACGACCATTCAATTTGTCACGCTTTTATAACCTAAAAAGGGCACGAGTACACCACAAACCACGCTGCAATCAGTCAGCTAAAGATTATCAAAGCAAAGCCAATCTGTTGTCTATGAATGCGGGTTTAAGGTATCTACTGCATAATAATATAAACTGACTGACGAGAGTTTATACAAAGTAGAAATGAGAGAAGTATTTTTACATAAAAGATATTGACATATTTCCATTTAAATTTTACATATTTAGCAAGTTATCTAACTGCAGAAGTTACATTTTCACTTATATTTAAATTAGGAGTATGAATCCAAAGATTTTAACTTACCAAACCTTATGGTGCTTTAAAGACAGTACAATTTTTCCCGTTCAACTTGAAATAATGAAAAATTACGTGGCACTTGTTGCAATTGAGAGATTTAAGGAGGAACAACGTTTTAGAATTCAAATCATTTCTTGCATTTCATAACGAAGGAATGAAACCAATGTTAAAGAACTTTATAGATCAATGCACTATTAGGTTTTATATAGTCATAAATGTTTAACTTAACGTGTCGTACTGTCGAGGAGCAAATTCTTTATTGCTTCCTTCTTATGCAAGTACAGTTACTTATTAATTATAGTGTCCAGAGATGTGTATATTACATAGTACCTAAACAAATTTAGCTTTCAATTTGACAATGACCTTTACTGTACATTACATTTAGTGTGACGCGTTCTTTTGCAGTGCGATGCCTTTTGATATACTTTTACACGACTATTGACCTGTATCTACATGTATTATGTATATTATAACTAGTCATTAGGTTCTGTGTGAATCGTAATAGGTAACTATATCAGGCAGTGCAGTAGTACTGGGACTGGTGGGTACTATCTGTAATATTGGCAACCACACCATAGCTAAAGCCATAAGTCTCCGATATTTAGCTCCAATACTAATACCAAGCTGAATCATAACGTCATAACTATTAGAGTAAGTTGCTTACAATCTCAAATTATGTTTCCATTCGTTTCCACACTGGAACACACTAAGATTGTATATTTATTACCATAATATTATATATCATGACAAAACCATGGAGCTTCTCCATTAAAAAATCTTAATGAAAACTACCAGGCCATTGCAAAATTGAAGAGTATCACTTGAAGGTTTGCTATGTTTATATATGTTAACTAATGTTTTGAATAATACAGTACAGAAGAAAAATGGCCCAGTGAGTAGACTTAAAACTCTAAAGTAATTATACAGATACTCTCAATTTGTCAGCTTTACTAAAAGAATAGTGCATTTTCCTTTTTGATTTTTGCATTTAATGAATGTTCCTCCGAACTCGAAGAGTATCATAGACAAGATTATAAAACAAAAATAAGAAGTATGTACATTTTACATAGAGACCACCATTTACATAGCTTTGAGCTTTAATCCAATGTAAATTGTTTGCTAAGAAATCTGTAAAAAATCGGTTTTCATTCTCAAGCTAATTTTTCTCCCAGTTCATTATCATTCCTGGGCTTGACTTATACACACTTCCCCAAAATATCAGGCATAAGACAACTTCATACGAAAAATATTTTTAACCATGAAGACATTTTTGATTATTTTAGGTCTGATTGCCATACAATTCTCCCAAAGCAAGGCTTCAGGTATCGGTCGAAAAGAAATCTTTACCAATGGGAAGAAAGACGCTCTCACTCTTGTTCCAGTTCCAGAAAGAGAAAATGCAGCGCCTGAACTGGATTTAAATGAAGAGAATGGGACACTTCCTGCCAAGCGTATGGCTACCCAAATCCTCAATAGAAAAACAACCTATTATGCAGAAGGAGAAACAGCTTGCCAACGCGATCCTAACAGTAGTAAGTAATTGTAGTTTAACTATTTCCGTAATTATTTTCACCTTCTTAAAGTTTCATTACCACTTTAGGTAATTACATGCATCTAAATCAATTAAAAAAGATATTTTCCATAATAGATGAAAGTGCAAATATTATATTAGATGTCTTTGTCTATTAAGTAAGCTCACAAAGATGTTTAGCTTTTGCCATTCAACAATTATTTAATTTCTAACTAAATGAAATAATTTTTTTAGATGGCTGCTACGCACGAGAAGGAATTTGTTCAAACGACCCTTTTATTTCGAGCACTCAGTTCAGAAACGGGAAAGTGTACCTTCATCCATGGGACCCGAAGGAGAGAGTAGGAGATTGGTACTTCAATGAAGGGTTCTGCAGAAAACATTGCGCTGAAATGGTGACAATTCAATCTGAAGACGAAAATAATCATTTGAACAAGTGGATGAGACAGGTTGGAATTCAGCATCCAGGTGCATGGCTTGGGGCTCAAATTCAGGATGCTAAGGCTATTTTCAAATGGGAAACTCGTGAGGCAGTCACATACTCCAATCCAGCTCCAGGAGAATTCAATGAACTGGGAACTACTTGTATGCACATTGGTTGGGACGCTTCTCCTAAATGGTGGAACTACTACTGCACAACTAAAACAATGTATGTCCTCTGCCAAAGATCCTTGTACCGTAACACTAACAAAGAGTTAGTAGAATAAGTAAGGGGAAAAGTTGTAAAACTGATTTTATTTATATAAGTACTAATAGCTAAAATATTATGTAAATATCTCAACACCAAACGGGTTTTAAACTTTATTAATAATTTTGAAAGAATAATTTAATTATTTCGTGAAGTACTTTAACAAATGAAGAAAATGCTATTTAAAAATTAATATTACACTACACGTTATTAACATGTAACTAATTTTGACGAAACTGAATAAATAAAAACTACTAGGCAGGACGACCAGGTAATACAATAACATTTTGGAGTCTTGTTTTACAAATTATTTTATCATCCATTAGTTGTGTCTAATTGTTCTTTTAAAGATATTTCTCAGTTCGTAACTTATAGTAGACAAAAACGGTTTCGCATTCATATATGCATAATACATCATAGTATTCACAAACTTACATATTCGTGCTTATGCAAATAGGACATTGGGGAGGTGTTGTTAACATTCCTAAGTTAAGCATTTTTTGCCATTCCTAATAATAATAAATAATACCTAATGCATACTCATACGCATACTGTACTGTAGCTGAGATCATATTATGCATGTACTTCTATACTACTGTATTTACAGAAACAAGACAGTCAGTTTAGTGCAGCTCATGCAGTAGAAAAATTATATATTATGATTGTAATGTAATGGTAACGCTTTATATTTAAATGCATATTATGCTTAGTATGTCGTAAAATGATTTCTCATGCAAATAACTGAGCAACTGAGTTTTAAGTCCTCAGTAAAATATAACATAAAAGACAAGACAATTTAACGACCAGGGATCAGCTCATATCTTTCTTAGCTTTTATATCTCATTGTCTACAATTTTATAATATGTACTTACACGAGCATAATGAATCAAATAATCTCCTGTGCTGAGTTTTAAGTCTGTCTGCCTGCATATATATATACATATGCTAACACTTGCATAGTAATTGTCTACTGATTTAGTAGACAATTACTGTCTAAATTGAATGTCTATGTATTTTGTATTTATTTTTATTACGACAGATATTCCTAGAGAGATTTATTTTTTGCTAATTCATTTGTAGCGTGTCACAGTGACAATATTAGTATTATGAGATGAAATGAATTATCTGCTTGCGTCTGCTACAGATTTAGCACTCTCACTCTAGGGAAGAACGTTGTTGCACCTTGGATCAAGTCTTACAATACAATTCCCTGTCTATGTACATCTGACTACGAGTAGGAATACACTTACTATATTAATTTGCATACAACCAGAAGATTAAATATTACATTTAATAATGAAAGTTATCCCAGTTTGGATTTGTACTGTCCACTGGCGAATACAATCGCTGATTTCACTGTATGTACCATACATCATAATATAACAGATTCTACACCCACATACTTTTATGAGTAAGTATACCTACTAATACTACAGATAATTTACATGATGTACGAGATACATGTATGTACACTGTACTGGTTGGCAAAAATTATATTGTATTATACATAAATATAATAATTAATTAATTATCATTTCTTTAATCTGCAGACTTAATGTTCAACAATTTTATGACTTTAGCAATTGCTAAAATATGCAAAAACAGAACTTTGATACTATAGACTTGCTGATACAGAATTATACCTAATATTATATTTTAGAATGACAATACATATATCTAAATATTGCAACGTTAGGTGTTTGCAAATTACAGTATAGTACTAATAAATTCTAAATTACATATTATATATATACAAATACAGCAAGGATAATAATTGTAGTTTCCATATAAAGGACAGTAAAACTCAAAACTGTATACTTGATAACAGTATCTTTCCAATAGGGCAATATTGACCATTCCCATTGAAAATCAAAGTTTCACATCTGGATATCGCCATCGCCTATAATAAATAACTGGCAGTAAATACAATGTAAACCAAACCCTGATCTAATTTAGGATGTCGTTAATGATTCTTTATTCAATAGCAGTGCATGGTTGTATCGTTCATGTCACTTGCGTTTGGCAATATATGATTGGGAGAATTAGAGAGTGCCTAAGGATATAGTCTAGAAGAAAGTCTATAGAAGTTTAATTGATAATTTACTGATAATTTGCTTTTCTATTATTATCTCATGGTTATAGCATTGCTTTCTGGTGGGCTGTTTTTATGTATTTAATTATTGGCTTGGTTGACAAGGAATTACTATGTGCAATTTCGAACATTGAACACGTTGTATATTATGGAATCTATATTATACATTGCATCAACATACCTAACATAAGAAGAGATTTGTCGTTAAAAGGCTACGAAAACTGCATTGAACTGGAAATGCACAATTTTATTATAATATCTATTTCAACACTACACGACATCCTACAACGCATCATTCTTCTACTTATATGAAACACAGAAAAGAGTTATCTACGTATTCATTCATGATTCGTGAATGAATGCAAATCTCTCAGGGTGCATGGTCATCTTTAAAACCTTTGCGACTTTTTGTTAATGATGTATTTTTAACATACATTTTATTTTGAAACGTAGTTTCCATAAATAAATATTTGATTATTAAGGGCTTTGGACTATATAGAGCATACGGAAATATTTTTAATGTGCGGTAAAGGGCTCCTCACTACATTAATGTACATAATTATGTAGCAGAGAAGATGAATATATCCACTATACGTAAATATGTACTGCACATTATTTCTGAATCTAGTACAACAAAATTACTCATTTGCGTGCCAACCAAATTACTATATTGATGACTAAATAAATCATATTGTATAAATATGATATATAGATACTATAATATTCACATAGCAGTAGCACATGGTAGTACGTTAAAGTCACAGAAGGCTAATAGGAAAATAATTACTGCTTTGGTCTCGTCTGCAATGTCACAAGGATTATATTGACATCTGACCTAATGGAAGAACAAGGATGCTAATTCCAATTCACTACTTGATTGCAATAAATATGTTTGTGCATCTCAAAGTTCAAAGTTTTGGCTATATCATTTGCAGTAGGTAGCAATAGAAAATAAAAAGAAGGATGAGCAACAAGATTAGTGTTAAATATGATAATTCCTAATTTCGCATGCACGTAAAATGTCGACATGACATAACATGACGAAAGATTGAATGCATTTTGCAATCTTCTTTTGAATTCTATTTTTATTTTCTGCAATTTTACCTAAATACTCACTGTATTTTTTCTGAAATCTAAAATTCATCTAATCCAATTAGTCATTCACGTATTTCTCAAAAATAGGGAAAATGAATGTATAATATTTTCCTGGAAAAATGTATAAAAGATGCTTATACACAATTCCCCTACATGCTATCTTTTAATATCTACAGGTTTATTGGTACAATATTATAAGAAATGTTGCCAATAGTTTAAGTACGTTTAAGCAAAAACAGTGTAAGTATTCTTTTTCAATAAAAAATGAGCATAATTAGCCTAGCCCCACTATACCATTGTACTTTGAGTCGTAATAAAATAAATATATTTATGGCAGAAGTCGCATAGTTTCATTTTGTGATTTGATCTCTTATTGCCTGAATGAAAGACTTTGTCTGCTTTCATCTTAATCTTATCTTCACGTCATGTCGCGTCGCCTCATGTGGGCTGCATTATAAAAGGACAAAGGAAATATAGAGCAAATCGAAAATGTATATTAATGCAGAGAACAACGTTTAATAAGTACTAATAATACCACGATGATAATATTTTGATGGAACATAAATTAAATTTATGAGCTTTTTGTTCCTGTTAGCATTTTAGTACTTTTTGCTCATAATTGGGCATACAGGATGCACATTATTGCAATTGCTTTTGTCTCGCCACAATAATAAATACACACTTAGGTAAACAAAACACATTTAGATTAATATGGATGATGACCCTACATACACAATATCAAATATAAATGTAACACAAAATCACAATCTCAGTACAACGCAACGTAACAAGAACAATGATATCATGAAAATTTGTCTGGTTTGGCTAATTGATAGGCAGGAACCTTTATATTATTACATTATACATACTACTACACTACTGAGGTAGGTTATGGCTGCGATTGCTATTTTCTTTGTTCTAGATTTACCACACTATATTTCCTCTACTTGCTTAGAAATCATAAAAATAAGTTGTAGGCAGCTCTATTTATTTACATATGCAAATTTTGCAAAGATACTCGTCTCAATGATATGTAGTGTGAAAAGAAAACACAAGTTGCTCAAAGGTAGGTCAGGGCGCACATAAAAGATTATTTCATCTTCCTATCTCCGCTTTTGCTATAATTAATCTATTTTTCATATAAATGAACTTCCTGAGTTGTTGGAGTGAGGAGTGTTAGTTTATCCTAGAGTCAGTTCAGTGTCATGTCATTTGCCACTATAATAAAAACAATTCTTTCTATATACTATATTTTCCTAATATTGACTTCCTGACCTTATTTCCAACATTACGTATTATATTATTCTTCTTTCTAGTTAGAATTTGCCAATTTGTAGTTATTGCCCATTGCCTTAAAAGAATAAACTTGCGTATCTACTAAATAATCGAATACCAGTTTAGCCTCATTCATAGACAAAAACGGAGCCTTTTCGCAGAAATAAATAAATATGGACAAAATCGTGTAGTAAGTAGTTAAGAGTTTAAAATATATTTAAGTGGCTGTATTAATGAGAGTGATAAGCTAAAATACAACAGAAATAATTTTGGCTGATGTAATATAGTTAAGATATATCGTCTCAAGTCTTTTTCAGGCAGAGTCAGAGTTAATTATCATAATCACAATGTTTGTAAGTAAGTGATTAGTTAAAGAGACCGGCGGAAACTGGTGCAAGGCAGCCAAGTCCGCCAGCTAACCAATTAAACCATAATTGTGAGCTAAAAGGTCTCTGACTTGACTCCATTCTTTTTCTCCGTCTTTAACTTGAATATATAAATAAGACAGATATAACAATTCATAATTTATATTAATTTTAGTTTCAACTAGATTATTTAATTATGTCTTGTCTGTCTAATTTTCTTATCTGTGTTTGAAAACTTTGACACCATAATATTATCATTGATGCTTTTAAAGTTGACGATAAAAATTGAGATAAACTTTACCATTATGTACTAACAATAAGTATTAACTCATAATTTATTGATGTTTTGCTTGTGGTGTGGTTATACTGCTTTTTAGCATTAAATATGAAAATAGATAACAATTTTTGTATAATAAATACTCATCATTGCACTTGCTCTAAAATATTAATTTCTCGCCCATAAACAACAGTTGAGACGTTTGTAGTTAAAAATACTACCTAAAACTGTTTTTCCATGGCATGGATACATACAGTAAAAATAGCATTGTAGGAGTAAGAAATGAGACCCGTAATGATATAGGAGGAGTATAGTTGAGGTTTAGACAGTTTAGAGATGAGAAAACCAAATGTTTCGAATTTCATGAGTTACAATGCGACGCTAAAAGAAAGGTTTGCGTAAGGAAAGCACATACACCACAACAGCTAAAAGCTCCAGTAGATATGCAGCCTGTACAGGCCAGAAAAGCAGTAAATATTATAAATAGATATGATGGGAACTCTGACTTTGAGTGAGGTCTCTTTAGGTCAACATAACCACTCGTCAAAAAAGAGCAAGAGGCTTTGCTATTTAAATACAGTTTATTATTTAGTGTGTCTGCAATGTCTTTCTCTAAGGGTGTAGCTGTTCTGCTGTTCAGAAACGAAAAGAAAAATGTTTCATTAATGTGTGTGCTATTCTTACTCACGTCAATGTGTATTGTGTCTTTTTTTGTTTGTGAGAGGATAAATATTATTTCAAAGGGTAGTCTCTCTCTTTTTGTAGGAATATTATGCAAATACTTGCAATTTCTATTGCTACACTACAAATTGTAATATTAAATAGCCTACAACATCCACCTCCACCACATTCTATGTTCTAGGACGCAGACACTCTTCATTATTTATACTTACAACGAATACTGCATAAAGTTAAGTATTCCTGTTGTAGTATCTGCAACATTCGGAAATATTTATAAAGGAATTGCTAATAATGCTCGCCAATTTGCCTAATGTTTGTATGAATAGCAAATATTTGTTTATTTTTAGAAATGTATATTATGCTTTACAATACAAGTCGCCGCTCTATTCATTTATACGATTTATCTATTCAATTATTAAAACGACATGCTCAAAGTTTACAGAAATGCAATTAAAGACACCTGACATGGGGAACATGCAATTTAAAATACGATAATGCCTAGATTATCCTGTTAAGTAGGTATTTGGTAGGAATTTCTTACCGAGTTAGTAGCTTACATTTTTATCTAAATAACAAGGTGCATGTAGTAATTATGTTCAAAATGAGGATGTCTGTAGTAAATTAAAAATATTCTTCTGTCTCTGCAAGATAAGATTTACGATTTTATGAATGAGATTTCTGGTTGAGGTTGTGCTGCCAGTTCTTTAATTCTGTGTGGTACAGTCTCTTACATAATGTCTGGGAACTAGTGGGAATTCATTCCAATTTCTTGGGGAATTCCCATATCCTATAATAATAATATTCCTAGAATGTTGCTACAGACCAGATCAGGCTCTTCTGTTCTTAATATGATTAAAGAAATATATACAATGTAAAGATAACGCGTCTACAATTCCAATTTTAGTGTAGACTTCCTTTCCCACGCGAAACAATATGTAATGCCTTTATGAAAGGACCTACGCAAGATAAGTCAACTCAACTTCAAGCAAAACAAAGAAAAGATGTAGAAAAACGGTCTTTGTTAACAAGAGCAGGATATCTATATTTATCTGTTCATCAGCCACATCGAATCGCATACATAACAAACACCTACTCACCCAGCCCATATTATGCTATTTATCATTTACAGACTAGATACAATGTAATATTAAGTAAATATAATAATATAGGATGTGTGTTTGGTTCAACTTTAAACAACATAACATAACAAAAGCAATGTCAATCAGTTCACTTTAAGGAGTTGCAGTTGTTGAGAAAGGATAAGTGTGAGTGAGCCCAAAGCCAAATAGAGAGTGATGCCAATGCCCAACAGTTATAAACAGATTATATTATACTTATTATTACATTTTTTGCGGAATTAAATCTTAAAGATCGAAATCTGGTTCAACTTTTTCAAAAAATACATATGATACGATATGTAACATTTAGTTTCCTACATACTATTTACAATCCTACTTTTTCAATTGCCTGTAAACACCCTAAAGGTCATTTTTACGCACTCATATGAATTATTACAAGGCTAATTGTAAAATTGTAAGAACGATAAAACTGGCAATGAACTTTCACTGATTGTGATAGTGAAACAAGTGCCCACAACTGAACGGACTACGTACAATTATATTATGTCACATTTAAATTGTGTTGTATTACATTAATAATTTTGTATGCACACATCCTCATTGTATTCCTTGGACTGCATTAACTACATTGTGCCTAACTTATTCTATTGATTTTTTAACACAGGCCCAAACTTAGGTACATAAATATTTCCTTAACACAGCTATGTGCAATGCAAACACATCCTGTATTGCAGTCGTAATTCTACTGGAAATCCCTAAGTAGAATCGTGATTAAATCTTCAGCTTGTTTTCTGACTGTAGTATAACTCATATTTATACATTTTTACTTTCTTCTAACAATAAGCAAATTAAAAAATAGTTGTAAAAATATTTAATTTTTCTATTCATGAATGTGCAAAAAACATGTACTTAACTAACTATGTTGCAAAGAATGAGAATGCAACATACAATTTTGCAACAGAAAATTCCAGATTCCATTCCAGGTAGTATGTACAAAGTACAAAGGTTTCATAGATACATTTCGCATAAAGCATTTCCGCTTTAGTTGGTTAACCAAGCATGGAGGGTAAATGTTGCAAACAACTGACTGCTAGCTAAATTAAGGAATAGTTACGGATACACGAACAGAAACCGAAGTTCACTAACTAAGATAAGGACTCATTTAAAATAAGACACTGGTCTCTGGACTGACATGAGGAACTTGAGACTGACTTGATACTAAAATTAGCATTATGTTAGTTATGTAGAAATGGATTATTTCACATGCCTTGTTCATTCTATTTGTATATAGCTATGTACAGATAGAATTTACAACTTGCATAATTTTGCTTGTAGATTTAGTAGACAATGTGCATGTTCCATTTAAGACAGGTGTGTATTTAAGATTGCTTTATTTATTGCAATCGAAAAGGAAAAGTTAGTATTGAATACCTACGCTACATATATGCAGAGATAGATAAAAATTATCTGGAAAACATGACACTGCAAATAAATTTGCACTCATGAAACTTGCAAATATTATTCTTATGATTACGATTTACCTGTTAGATATATTAATACTTACACCATTAAAACTTATTAAATTGCACGAGTTTACTTCATGAACTGACATTGCACATGTTGGCATTCCTCTGTGTATATATTTGCCCATGTGCACTGTTTGCATCGAATACACATAAACATCGCCAACTCGTATACGGAAAAGGATTAACATGCGGAATGTCGCATGCTGAACCACAATAAAAGAAAAGTATGCACTATGTTAAATATATTAGACTTTGTATTCCGTACGTGTCAAAGTATAGCCATGAACATGACACATGGTCCTCCCTTAATCTTACAAATATTTCGACTTCATTAAGGAAAACTAACTAATAGTAACTAATAAGTATAAGCATAAAAATAAATTATCAACTACACTATACATTACATAACTTGAGTTCACGCGTCTTTTTGTTTTTGTCTCCTTTCCAAATATTAAGCCATTCATTAATACTATTATTTGTCGTAATTCACTGTCTAGATTCTACTACCAACCAACAGCTATGCCTATTCAAGGTAAAATCCAACTCCACCGGAAAATGCAAAGCAGAAGTGTAAGTGTAGCGATATTTTTGTGTTTGGTAGATTATGTGCTTACATATTGTAAAGACATTCTATTTTTGCATTGCGTAAGTTAAGTGTGTATATGTAATGTATGAATGTATGTAATGTATTTAAGTATGTATGGTATAACATTGACAATGGAAACACAAAATACATAGCAATATTGTATTGAACAGAATAATCAACTTAAACTTAAGGACAAGGTCTAAATCTGCATGAGTTTATCGTTAAACTGTTTCCATTACATAATATATTTTTGTTCCTACTGTAACGTCAAGTCGAATCTCTTTGTGTACGTAGGGGTGTGAATGCTTACGCTTATTTAGACAAGATACCCCTGTTATGTGATATAATTATGTACAAGGGGGAGGACGCTTTCGCATACACTAAAGAAAAACACATGTTTTAATTTAAAAAAAGTAATGTATTTAAATGACGTACGTAAATGAATTTTGGGTTTATACTTTATACGCATGTAAATATAACACGAGTAAGCAATATGTAAACATTTTATTTTAATTTACGGAAACTACTTCAGTAGCTATAATATATTGTACAACAAGCACTCTAAAAAGTATGCACACGCTAATTAATGCACTGTACTAAAGTTACAGTTGCAGAGTCGTAATTAAAAGCCAATTCCTTTATTCATTCATTTAAGAACCAATTACAGTTATTTGAGGAATTCTCACTTGTACTTTTTATAAAAAGGGGAAGGCAAAACGTCTCGTATTTTAAATCCACTACTGCAAGGTATTTCTACAAATGTTAAATACTTCTTGCAAAAATACGGAATACTTACTGTCTGTCTGAGTCTGACCTTGTGACGAAAATAATTTCCGACACTTCCCTTAAATACGGGTAAAGAAAATTCTGCCAACTAAATACATAGTGCTATTCAAGTTCACTTATAATGTCAAAACTTCATATTTTCTCCCAAAAATATTGCACGTTAAATCAGTTAATGAAATCTGGATTGCCACTCACTTTGTCTTAAAATTTTTACAGAATGTAAACATTTGTATGCAGAAAGGTTAAAAGTAGTTTTAGATGTTTACTGGCATTTTATGTAGTAACACTTGCACTGAATTCCCATGTCAGTTGTAAGTAAAGGACATTCCAATCATAATAATTTCCTATGGCTAGACAGATTAAATTAGTAAATGCACTATAGCTACTATAAAATTCATAATATGTGAGAATTACAGCCAACTGCAATATAAATATGAACATTTCAATTTCAAAGCTTGTAAGTCTATCTTCACTTTTAAGCAGACACAACATTAACCCAACAAAGTAGTTTTTCTTGCGACAATTTTCAACCATTTTCTTCAAATGGCTCCAGAATGCATTAAGAGACTAATCTTAACATTAGTAAGCTATAAACTTCTGTGTTAAAGTTAAATTTTGGCAAACTATCGTGTTAACTCAATAAAAAGCATATGCTATACTGCAGTTGAGTTGAACTGAACTGTAAACAATTAATTACACAGTTATATCTTTATGAGGTGTGGTATCATAAATATGAACTAATGCATCCCACCCATATCAATTATTGAATCTAAAAATAATCTTCCGGACATTTTTAATTCAAATAGTTGATTCTGGAATTAGCATATTGCCATATAGAATGAGTAACAAGGCTCCTGTGATAAAGATGCACCTGCTTAATGCATAAAATTTCTTTATTAGTCGACAAGGAGATTAGAAGTGGCAGAATGAGTATATGTTCCCTTTCATTCTATATTTAACGCTACTTGATATTTAACAAGAGTTGCACTTACACTACTTACATTACATTGCATTACATCTGCATTTATGTTACACCTGTTCTCCTGAATTAATTAAAATTAGAATCCCGTCTCGTCTTCCATAAAGCGGGACGGCATCGCGTAGGCATTTTTTGACAGTCGGAAACTGAACGGAACGAGTGACCCTGGACTCAGTTCATTTCAGACGAGATCACTTCAGGACTCTGTTCTGTAATATAGTGTGACGAATAAAGTGGAATTAAATCATGAAATGCAGTATTTTCCGGATTATTTCCACGAGTCTTGTATTAAGGCAACAGGTGAAAAATTTGGCTGAGGAGAAATAGTAAAAGTAACAAGGTATCTGCCGTTGTCGCTGTCACTTTTTATTTATTATTAGAACACACTTTCTTACTTACAACCTCAATTTATCTACTAATCAGTTTTTCATGGTTTGTAGCGCATTTTATTTGAATTCAGCCACTACTTACTATATTTTAATTATTAAATTATGCCCTACAGAATTCAGAATATATGAAGTGTACAATACATAGACTTAACCAGTTGAAAAAAAGTTTTCCTACTTTAACTAGTTAGCCATACCAATAATATGTGTAATGTACAAATACTATGGACGTAAAGTAGTAGTCATACTGTCTGTGGATACAAACTGCACTTACCTGTCTCAGAAACGTGAGATAATATTTATATTTACTACCAATGAATGAATGACAAAATAATTAATGCACACTACCAGGTAACACTACAGGCACGTAGTAACCCAAAACACAAGTACACACGTATTTATCATGTACATATCAGTAATAGCACAGGTCAGTTATGGCAAATAGTAAATACCCTAAGGATCTGCGTGGGTAATAATATTATGCAAATGAATTTCTTGATTTGCATGTAAGTAAACGACCAGAATAAATGTTGCAAGGACACCGGCTTGGCTTGGGCTTGGCTATCGTATTTAACTTGCTACTTATGTATATGTTATATACTTATATATAAAAATGATTTTATACTGTACGCAATAAAAAAGAAGTTTTGTCCAAATAGTACGTATTACGTGAATTACTTGGTTTCTTAGGTAAATATATTTCTTATTAGCCCTGAGTATTATGTGTATGATATTTAGGTAGGTCTGCATGCATACTTAAATAATATTACCTATGCCATGTGTGTTTCTACATAATATCTGTATAAATGCGGTGTACATGAGAAAGTGCTTGCAATAAGCTTTTGGCTGGCGGTTCTAGGACTTGACCTGACTTATTTCTTCCAACGGCAAATTAGCAACTCAAATCAAAATCAAAGTCACTTCTATTTAGCTTACTAAATGATTTCATATCTACCTACATACAGTAAGTATAGGAACTGTATATTGTAAAATTGAATGTTAAATCTCTGCACCTACTGTGTATGCTGACATGATCTTTAACTCTGTCTTGCATGGTGCTTGTTTGTTTGTAGCAATCAATCTTTAACAGTATCAGGCAGGGAGCGATCATCAGATCATTTCAATTCAGCCAACTCATGTCAGGTTAGTTCATTTCATTTCATTTTATAATATGTAGGTAGTTACTAGTTAGCAGTTCGTAGACGCAGAGACACACTAGGCGAAAGAAACTAGTTCTTCTGTGTGCATAAATATTAAATACACAAGATTAGTCACTCATGTTCAGTTTGAAACAAGTCTTGGAAAAAGTTTCAGCATATTGCAAAGAAGAAGTCGACATTTGCAAAAATTGCTCGAATCAGCGTTATGTATTTACGTACTACGTATCTTTACATAATATAAGTATGTAGTAAAGGAATATGATCCAATTACTGTCGTGACTCATTATTGTATTTCTGTCATAGTCCAACATAATCGTGAAATAAATCAAAAGCGTAAAATTATTCCTCACATGTGTACAAGTTAATTGGAGTATGGAAAATAAATTGGCAAATTAAATGCATAATGTACTAAGGTCGACTGAATTTAGGATTTTATTCCATGGAAGATTTTCCATTCAATTTTTCTGCGACCTGACTTTATTCCATTTACACTTAGATATATATGTCCTATATGAAAAAATGCAGAAGAGTACGTTAGAATAACTGCTTGGAAGATGATAATATTTTTCAGGAATCCTAGGAAAACAGATTCGTACATTACATATTGCAATAAAATTCCATTATCATT
The DNA here is from genome assembly GCA_034694165.1 of Tomocerus mixtus. Lineage (NCBI taxonomy): Eukaryota > Metazoa > Arthropoda > Collembola > Entomobryomorpha > Tomoceridae > Tomocerus > Tomocerus mixtus. The sequence goes on from JAQFYC010000541.1 coordinate 43,447, forward strand.
ACAATTCAGAAGAATTCAAAGGTAAATTTGCTCTCATTAATTTTAATGGCCAAGTATGGAACTACTTAACTCAATTTTAACACTTAATTAGTTAATGAATCATTGAACATCTATATATATGCATGGAAGAAACTTAAATGGCCAAATCAAGTCATTTAGCGATAACTAAATCTTGAATTTACAGGAAACTAACTTTTTCCCATTTACAGATAATTTAAAAAAAAATGGGCCAACGCTCAATAACTTACACAAACAAGTTGCATAATTGATTACAGATAAGTTCCTTAATAGAATTTCCTGAGTTCCCTAGCGTATATTACAATGAAATTGCATAAAGTAAAGTAAACGAATGATATTAATGAGATACCTGATGACTTGACCTAAAATAGTTACTTTACAGTATTTAAGTACATGTCTACCTCCACGATTATCTTGTTTAACAATGTACAGTAGGAAATGAGAGACTTAAGTTAAAATAAGTAGGACACGTCTAGGTATTAAGATCGAATTAAAAAATTGAACTGTCGCCTGTCATCCGTTGACCATTGTCAATTCATTTGAGAATTGCTGATATACAGATGTCTATACTTAAAATGACTTATAGTGAGTGAAGTGAACTCAATACAAATAAATCAAGGAAGACATTATCCATTGTTTGCCTACACCAGACCATGATAGGGAATTGATTGTTGCATAATTAGAGAAGAAAGAGTGAATTATTTTATTGACTTTCACAATAGAAAAAGTTAACGGGACTTTGATCCAATCCGAAATCCAATCCAGTTCACTGCATTTTTATATACAGTGTAAGTACATACATCTGTACATAGAAAATGAAGTAAATTAAAGACAAATAGGAGAGTCTATACCTAAATGGGGTCCATAGGTAACTATAATACAAATTATGTGACAGAGTTAGAGTTCATAGCCCCATTCCTTCCAATTCCACATTGATACGAAAAGAAGAAGAGGAAAATCGATATCTCTATTCAAATCAGAAGGGAAATCGAACTGTGAACTTTGACTCCGTCTTCTTGTGTCTTGTCACAAAGGAAACTTAACAGTAACATCCGTAGTATGAGATGAAGACGAGGGTGAATTGAATAAATTAACTGACTTCATGTGAGACAACATTTAACTGTATTCCCGTGTCGACTAAACCTACAAAAGTAAATCACTCAGTTATTCTTATGTACATATCTGTACATACAGAATTTATTGAATGAATTTTAAGCATCAAAACATTCCCTTATCAATCATGTTATAAAAATCTATTAGCAATTTAGCATAACGCCCTTTTACTTTGACTTGTTGTCGTTGTGATCGTGGTCTGGTCCTGGTGAGACATTCGTATATATTAAGTATTAAGACTATTGCGTTTCTGTTAAGAAAATATTGAACTGTTGGTTGATTGATGATTATCTACCACAAAAATATCAACACTCGATATTTTCTATTTACTTACTTTAAAAGCAATAGCCATTTATTTACAATTTATTTCTGCTACCTACGACCTACAGATACATCTTACAACCAAACCATCATTAGAGATATAAATATACACGCACACGCTTATTGTTTACTCAGAGCATGTTATGTATTAGGTATAAGATTAATAGCTTCTAAATACCTACTTATAAATTAAGTACTAAGTGAGACAACATATAAAAATAACGTCAATATCTTGACATTAAAAAGACTTGTAACAATTCATTTAATTGCAGGTTCAAAGATCAATATCCTTTGTAATTTTTTCTTAGATTCCGGATAAAAGATCAATAATATAGGTAATTATCGTAGTTCAGAAAGATTTATATTCCAATTGTTTCAGTATAAGATGATTTTTCTGAAGAAATGTTATTGTATTAGAAGAAGTCCCTTTGATGCAAGAGTAATGCAATTTTGCAAGAAAATAGAAAAGCATCGCCAAACCTCAGAAAAATACTGTAATGCTTTTTACAAGAAAGGTAGAATTTGTGAAATTATCGGAGTAAACACAATTAGCTAACTTAAGAAGTAAAACAACGCAGTATGTTTAGGTATTACAATTTATGAATTAGGATTGAAGACACGCAACTCCTCCAGGAGCATAAAAGTTAATATGCCTGGCCTACGATTAGCTTTATTGCCCATTGAAAAGTCTAATGGTTACTACCACGTTAACAGAGATATTAATTTGTGATAAACACTCACATACATAATGCACTGTGTTCGGAATAGTTCGGATGCTAATGCTATTCAGATTTTGTTATGCAATGTAATAGTAGTAATATTGTGTTTATATTTGTGTTTCACTTCTCCGTGTTTCTGGATCATTCTTCGTATAATCCTTAATTATGTATTATTATCACATCTGTTAGTTAAACAGATTTGCATTGCATAATGCAATTAGAAGCTAGCTTAAAGCAAGACGCGACGTTATGTAATGTAATAATATCATAAGTTTGACAATTATGCTAACGATGTATACAGATATGAAATGGTACCTTTTTCAACTTGAATGGGTTTAGGCGCATTTCACGTATAAAATTTTAAATAAATTCGAGACACAATTAAATGTTATTTATACTGTTCTTGTCTAATTCCTAATTTAATCCTTTTGTCTAGAATTTTAAATTATATCTAAAATGAACAGCGTACTTGAATGACTTGTCTGTGTTTTTGTTTTCCTCATTTACATCATAAGTATTAATATACAACACATTGAATCTCATGGTCATATCATACGAGACAGTCGCAGCACAACTAGGAAGATCCTGGATACACAACACGCAGATCAAGGCAAAATGACACAATATTATTGCTCTTAAGTATTGGCGAATCTAGTAATAAGGTTAAAATATTCCATGGATTTGTTCGCTGTGGATGTAAATACAATTATTTAGCAAATGGAGAGAGTAAGAGTTAGTTGGCCTTTCATTTAATTTCCAAATATAGTTAACATCCTTTGAGAATCAACATTTGCAGTGAATTTCATACTATTTATTAAGCATATTAATTGTATGCTGCGTGTGTGTGCTCCTGTTAGGATTGAAAGTTTAAAGATGTTGATTTGACCTTTATCATTCATATTTTATTATTGTTATTAAGTTATTAAATTAGATTGCAGTTTCAGTTCAGTGGACTGGACTGGACTGGACTACTGGAATAAACAGCTCGCTATGTACAAATTATCAAGGGAAAGAAAAAAAGTTGAGGAAGGTTTCTATTCCTACTCAGTGGGACTTTTGCCCTGTTAAGTTAAACTAAGGAAATTAGGTATAATAAAAATAATATTTTGATTTTGATGTGAAAAATGGGGAAAACTGTGTTCATTTCTACTGCTTCGCAATTTTACTTTACTAGATGCTGCAGTGCTGACGCAATATTTAATTTAATTATCTCTACCGATAGGTATGCTCTAATTATGTTTTGTCAGTCAACAACAATATTGGAACAATGAACCTATTAAAATGTCTATACCGACCATCTCAGCCTGTTATTACTAATTAATACTTATTTACTGTAAATCCAATCCGGTATAATGCAATTACTTAAGTTTAACACTCATTGTCTCCGCTAAATACATTGGCATATTAAAATCATGTAAATACTACTTATTAGATGAGTGTGCATTGTCCTAACAGCAATATGTAAACAATCAGTTACAAATACACAACAAAAAGAATCCAGAACAAAGAAAAGATAAATAAATATTAGGATAATGCTTTCATTTTATTGATACCACCAGAATACGCCAGAAAAATTTCAGGAGGTTGAATTTGGATAGCAAATAGGGAAACAGGACAAATTAATGCAATCAAAAATAATTATGATATGTACAGATTACACCTAAGCATTTAAATACATTTGACCTAAATATAGGGATTTGAATTTGAAATTCTGTACTTCCTATTCCTATAGGTAAGTAGTTGGTATACTTATAATATTATAATTACTATTCCCTAGAAATTAGTTTCGTAATCTGCATTTAATGTAACTTATATAATTAATATTAGTATTAGGATATTCTAAGAAGTCGTCGAACTTACAAATAACTACAAATATAATCAATTGCTTTATTGAAATGTGCTTATTGGCATTGCAGGTACGTACTATTTGGATAGATGTTAATTTTTTGTGAATTATGAGTTATTATTATTTAATATTATCTGTGTTTAATTTACAAACGTTTATGGCGATGGACTATTGTAGAACGTACACAAAAATATTAATTTCTCGCTATGAATATCTAATGCAAATTGTGTCAAACTTTTTCTGTGCTTTATTTTGTATTTGTTTGCCCTGCCTCTGGCTCAGGTCCAGTTCCAGTCAATTCCAGTTTTTAGCAGAAACTGAGAGAATGAGATTGCTGAGCCATTTTAATTATATCAATTTAAGATTGCATGTGAACAAAATGTGTACACCCCAGATGAAGAAATCTTTTTAAAGCCACAGAGGAGGCACATATTTAATTTTAGTGTAATGTAGAGTGTAATGCATACAGAAAAATTTTAACTGTGTATACAGCAGTTCTATAAATAAATATTAAAAGGATGATTTATTGCTTGAAATTAAAGTTAGGAGTGCAAAATGAAACTACTGCTGACCGGCTAAATCTGCTTTGCATTGCTTTGCGTTTAATTTTAAGATTTAAGATGATTAAAAATGAACTGTGAAAGGAGCACCATCAACTAACAGACCTCTAATATCCATTTATGTATATATATACTTGGAAATTAGTTGATTACACAATACTACATACTGTATTTGTACTACTCTTACAAAACAGGCATACACCTTATTTGTGAAGTGTTTAAAAGCGTTTTACTATAGTACATTACCAGTTTTAGTATCCAGTTTTATTGCACCATATTTCTAAGAACCGTAACTAGTTAGATGCATTTCCCTGCTAATAAGTAATATCAAATCTGCTTAGTTAAACTTAGAATAATATTAAATAGCATTTAAATCTTGAAGGAACATTACTGGTATGCTAATGCTAACGTTAAATTAGTAGAATTGAAATAAATGCAATATAAAAGAATGAAACTGTACAACTTGAGAAGGACTTCAAGATAAATAGATAGAAAAGTATCCACATGAGAACAGAAGTCATCGCTCTACTAAAAATAAATTAAATACTCGTGTGGTCTCGTGTCCTTCTGCAGAGATATTATTTTGCCTTCTGCCATGCGATTCTCGTATCATCAATTTAATTCTTCACTTAAGTAAGTAAGTTGAGGTTCACTTGCAAAGCTAATGAGCTTATAGAATGTAAGCAAATATGTTATGCATCTATTTATAATGGGGATGAGTCAAATTGTAAAAATATTTTACTACGAATCAATCAAAGCCTCTTACAAATTGCATTGGATATTGACAGACAAAACATCAAGATGTATTTAGTGTATACTATATGTATCTGTATTTGTTTAGATGTGATGTGACACAGACAAATAACACTAAAAGTTACCAACTCCTGAAACCACTGATACTATAAATATGCATAGCTCTACATAAAATAAATAGTGTTATCTGCATAGATGCATGTACGTATTATGTACTATTAGTATAAGATGCATAATATCTTTTTTATAAAACTTAGACGACCTAAAAATAACTAAATTCATCTAAAGTTAGACTTACTTGTTTGTACACTGTACTCCTTTCCTCGTTTACAAAATAACAGATTTCCAAAGCTTCCTGGTTTGGTTTTTTGAGTAAATTCGCCCGTGTTGTCCCATGAAGAAAAACGAACGAAAATATTAAATCCTTTGCCTTTTAACCACACTTTTGCTCTACTTTTATTTATGTGCAAAGTATTAATTCAATTTTTAGGTCCTTTTAAAAATTATCTCAAAAGTGCGTCTTTTTGTGTAAGATCGAACTCAGATTAACTTTAAAACACTTTAGAACTTACAATTACATAACTGTCGCTTGCAACTCTTTAGTTAGCAACTTAAAGTGTGTATATGTATTTAACAACTTTTATCACTTAACTCTGTACTTATTGGATGTACCAAAAATGTTTTGTATGGATTTTTTGATTTTGTTTTCCAAGGGTTAAGTAAACGTACACAGTGGAGAGGACTAATTATTTATGCACATAACTTAGCTGGGAAAGAGTAGCTAATGTATCAATTGATACCACAGTCGAATAAACTGTGAATAACGAATATCTATAGGATTTTGTCCCCATTTTAAAGGTTTATCTTGTAGAATAAAATTTTCAGTAGTAAAACAACTACTTGTAATGAGTGGAAAATATATTTACTTATCGTTATATGGAGGACGCTAAACGTCCTCTCTGTCTGTACTGTAGTCTGATCTGATCTGTGCTCAACTCAAGTGAATGTGCATGCACAATGCACAAAATAACTTGTGTCTTCTTTCACCTCCTGCCGACAACTGGTTCTTGTTGAGTAAGAGTCTTGATACATATTACAAATACAAACACATACAGACACTGCAGGATAGACAACACTTTGGCTCAACGAGGCTCAAGCAAGAAAGAGTTAAATAAAAGGGAACTTAAGTTGTGGATGAGGATGAGGAGAGTTTCACAAGAGCTCTTCTGTGGTTATAATACTGTACTGTGTGCATATGTAAGCAAGCTCCTCGTTAGTTAGCTTTCATATAATTTAGTTTAATGCTTATCAATGGATTTCCTAGCTCAACAAGTTCAGTAGTGCAGTGCATGTGCATGTATTTTTCCTGGAGCGAGTGTATCTTGTAAAGTTGAGGATTAGCACAGATGCTGGAATATTACTTTGGCAAACAGATTTATGTTCTTTTTTAGTTTAGCTTTCTCGTTTGCATAATTAAAACTCAATTTCCACAAAATTGAATAAAGCAGCCGAATTGGAATTGTTTTGTATTACTTATCTGTATATAGGTAATATAAAAATAATCGTATTATTTATTGTCATGAGCTTCAGCAACTTTTATAATATTCAAAATTTCAAGCAAGAATAAATAAGTTTTTGCCACTACATAATAAATATGCAAACCCACATAATATAAATAGGCGAATAAACATGACCAGACTAGTTGGCGTCACTAAATATCTGTACTCTCGATGCTGAATCAATACTGATCTATGTAAGATGATTTTAATATCAAAGTCGTGAACTGAATACAAACCTGCAGGATTACAGTGCATGCAAAAGAGGATACATTAAATAGTAAATGATTTAAATAAGTAGTTTAAAGATATTATTTTTTAATTTTTTATATTACTTGCTGAATATAGAATTGCATGGTCATTCCAGAGAAGGTCATTTTAAATGTACTCTCGATGACGAGAACTAAAGTCTGTTTGACCGCTGCGCTGAAAGGAAATGCTTTATCATTTGAACTCCAGAGGTCAATTTCTGAGCTAAATTAAACTGTTAACACATATTAATTTTCCTAATTGATGGTTTCATGATCAAGTATCTTACAAAAAACCTTGCAACTAGAAGAGCATGAGCGGTAGTTGACGGATATCATAGTTGTGTATCATGCCACACTCATACTAAGAAGTATACATCATACATACCTACCGTTTCACATAGCATTTATGCTATGTTATAACAGTTATATAAATGTATGTTTAAAGTTTAAAGAATAATCAACCATCTAAACTTATATTCTGTAGTGAGATATTTTGGCGAGAAAATTAGCAACGGGATACTGATGAATTTTTTGGGTTTTCCTAAAAATGTTTCTATTGTCAGTGAAAATGCATACATTTAAAATATAATTAAGGCATACGCAATTTAACAGTGTAGAAATCAACTGCTTAAAATAAATCACGAGTCATCCAATTATCTTAAGCTTACTTTAATGGTTTTAAAAACTCCGGGGTTTGCCATTATTATACAGATCTTGAGAGAATGGTCGATTCAGTCGATTGACCCATTTCTTAACTTTCTCTATGACAGGAAACGAAGAAAAAAGCCGAACTATCTCAATCAATCGGACTATGCTTTATTTAATACAGTGCATAGGGAGACCACGACTAGACAGAAGAAAAATCTAAGGAAGAGTATATCACAAAAAGAATCGCTTAAGGGTCCCGTATCCAAAAATCTGTTGACGTTTTCCGCCGAACCGTCTAAGCGCTGCGAAATAGTGCAAATGCTCCACTAAAAGCAAACTAAATAACCAAACTGTTAATATAAATGACGCCTGAGTAGCAGCACTGTATTCCAATGGCACTTTGCCTTGAGTTGCACTTCGTAGCACTTGCATGCAATTGCAATTGGAAATAGGGAGAGCAATGCAAATGAGTTGGAAAGTAGAAACGGAACTTTGGGGTAAAAATGGAAATGGAACGACTACTACACTTTGGTCTCTAGACTATAACTTTTGAGCGCATCAAGATTTTTCAATTCTGTTTACAGATTTCAATAGCGTAGGTACTAGGGGTTATAGAGGTCAGAAATGGGACCAATAGGTGCACGGGTCAAAAAAATATTACACATTTTGAGATGCTACAAGAGTGGAATAAGTAGGATCTTTTCTGTTTTACTGTACTACTATTATGCTATTCAATTGCTATTCGCTGCCATTATTATCACAGGTAGTATTGTATCGTTTGGAGCCGACACGCTTGGTTAGTCGGACCAAATCCCTATTTTAGACTGTTTATATTAAGTTTGATATGTAGAATCCAAATTTTGTCTTTAAAAAATTCTATCTCTACCGGTTCTACCCGAATTTTTGGAGTCTCGCTTATTTATATCAAGTTTAACAGCTAATAAGGTCCGAATTTCGGCATCAAAATTTTTTAACACCACAGGTTCTACCCCAATTTGGGTATAATCCGAATTTTCGTCTATGCGTACCAATTCTGATGTGTAGAATACTCATTTCGGCTTTAAAAAATTATATTGCCATCGGTTCAACCCAAATTTGGATAAAACTCTTAAAATTAAATTTGCATTGATCGATGTGCAGAATATGAAAATACGACATGTGATGAGTGAATTGAAAAATTACAAAGCAATTTTTTATTAAGTATAACTTCATTATTTAACAAGGAACAAATAAGGACCCTGCATAGAATAAATAGAAAACCCCAACAATTGAGGTTATTCCCAAACATTACTGGTGCGATAATATTTTCTTATGCGGCAATTCATATTCTGCACTTCAATCTTGACATAATAAACGAAATCTGGAAATTCAGAGTTTTATACGAATTCGGGTAGAACTAAAGGGGTTTGCCCCATTTTAAAAGTCGAAATTTGGATTCTGCACATCAAAATTAATATAAATAGACGAAAACCCGAAAATACATTTCGCGATATTACGCGAATTGGGGTAGAATTTTTTGATGGCGAAATTCGGACTCTGTATGCTTAACTTGATGCTTACAAATAGACGAAGCACCAAAAATTCAGGTAAAACCGGTGGTGATAAAATCTTTTAAAGAGTAAATTCGGAATCTGTATATCAAACTTTATATAAACAGACGAAAATAAGGATTTGGTCCGACTAATCACGTTCGGTCGGAGAAAGGGGTTTCGCATTTGATACTAAAGCAAAATCGAGAAGAGAGATCACAAGAGACTGGTTAATAAAAACTGACCCGAAAAACTGACCCGGGTCAGTTTTTATGAATTCAATATAAACTGACCCACCCTGAAAAACTGACCCGAAAAACTGACCCG
>JAQFYC010000542.1:0-53015 GCA_034694165.1 Tomocerus mixtus
TTGGAAACTAGTAATAAATGTCTCTAATATGCCATTCAAACTAATTTCATCAACAAAACCAGTAGTTTAGTAAGAAAAATTTAGCAATTTTGTGATTACGAAGATACATGAGGACATCCGTTGGCACCGGTTTATTGTAGTTCTGTATAAAGTATAGATGCTCTTAGGCTTGACTGGGGTCTTGACAGTGATTGCTGTGATCAATTACGATTACATTCTACAATTGTTTTTGCAGGTGTATAGTGTTGTATCAGCGAGTGCGGTGTTGACACTATCCTCGTCACTAAATAAATAGAAATGTCCAAATGTCAACATTTTGGAGACTATCATCGTTGCAATATTCCTCAAGCTTTTTATCTGCAAGAAATGTGCTGGACAACTGCAGTGCTTCCTAGGATCGATAACTCGAAGAATAATTTATATCCACGTGAAAAGGAAAGGCAATACTAATGTATAGCAAAATCTGTTTTTCTTTTGTTTTACTAAATAAATACAATATACGTCCAAAGCCCATAGTATGGGACCTAGTATAGAAAATATGCACTTATGTAGTATATGGCTTATATATTATTGGCACCTATAATTTATGCGCTTTACCTGGAATTTTTACCAAGAATATATTTATTACCCAGGAAAAAATTCAGATGCTAGGAAAATGATACACGCATAATAAATTATTCACTTCGCCTGGAATTTAAGTTGAAATCCAAACAATTTAATACATTTTCCCTATAAAATACTCACTTACCTTGCCCCGAATAAAATTTTTAAAGGCACACTAGGAATAGCTATGTTAATTAAGTTAATTGACCAGATGAAGGTAAAGCAGCGTAATTTGGACTAACAATTATTTTCTGTATACTAATTATTTGTGTGACTTTACAAATATTTCCTGCCAATGTACCTAAAATTAATGGTGATCAATAACTTAAGGCAAGCGAATATTTTATAGGGAAAATGTACTAAATTGTTTGGATTTCAACTTAAATTCCAGGCGAGGTGAATAATTTATTATGCGTGTATCATTTTCCTGGCAGCTGAATTTTTTCATGGGTAATAAATAAATTATTGGTAAAAATTCCAGCTAAAGCGCATAAATTATAGGTGCCAAAAAATAAGCCTTATAGTATATGGACAATATTTACTATATTAGGGCCTAGGCATATTTATCTAAAGTGTACCTGTAGTGTAGGATAGTGCTATTTATTGTCTACTTTTAATGTGAAAGTACATATTATGACACTTTAATGTCTTTAAGCTAGGCGACTTTATAAGAACTAAGTACTAAAACTCCTACATTCGCTTATTGAATGAATTTTCAAGGATTATCCCAGATTAACTTATTAAACAGTCTTCCAAGGATATTGCATGGACTCGAAATGGGGAAAGAATAGTTAATAGTATTGTCTATCAGGCCGCGTATGTATTTAATTATTACTTGCTTCGGTAGCACCAACCATCCTGTCTTGTACATTAATTAACTGTATTGTACTTCGGATAAAATGAGCGATACCATAAACATTTCAGGTCATTTCTTCCCGTTTCATCACTATTACTGGACTGGTCCATACAATGGGGTATTTATTTTCGTGTGAAATCGTAGTTACTTTTTTAATTTCTAACTGTCTTCCCAACAGACTACTACAACAAACGGTCCTTTTGAAACCTTTTTTTAACAAAAAAGAATAATAAATCGCAAAGAAAATTATTTACAATGAAGTGGAAACGTTATGATATATTGTTGCTTCTGAGCATTACTTTTATATTAAATTATGAAGTTAAAAGCAATATGAACACATTTCTAAGAGCAATTTCCCAAGAAAACTGTTCCTGCGTAGTGCTGCATGATAAAATGTCTAGAAAAGGAAATAATTTGGAAACAGTTCTTAATATTCTGAAGGAAAATCAAAAGAAAGTTTTAATTTTGGAGCTAAGGAATGGAGCAAAGCGAAAAGAAAATATTATTGGAACATCCAGATTCGAGAATAAAACATGCTCGTTGGTTTTTGTTGTGATCCAGGATATTTCTATTCTGGCAAAACTGTCGGAGAATACGAACTCCCTTAAAAGTATCTTAAGACAAGATGAAGATTACTTCGTGTTTGTGGCTGCAGAAGAGAATTTCATTGAAACTGCTCTCGTGTCAAGTGATTATGTAAGAATGAAACTGAAATTCAAGATTTTCATCGCAGAAAGAAGTGATGGGAGCCTGGTAGCGAAGTCAGTGTGCTTCTTTTGCAATTCTTTCGATGGAGGGAACTACACTTTTGTTGAAATACCTTACAAGAATTATTTAAAGGAAAATGGAGTAAATCTTCAGGAACTGTTTCCAGATTTCACGAGAAATTTGAATGGAAAACTCCTTCGAGTTAGTGCGGCGAATCAGACAAAGTCTTTAATGGAAATATATTCGGATAGAAATTGTTCTACCAGTACCAGTGCCAAGCGCGGGGTTTACAAAATCGCGATGGATATTTTTATGGAAAAGTACAATTTTACCGTAAATGTGTTTAAATCCACCGAGGGGGGAGTTGGTTACGAAAAGAATGGAACTTGGGTCGGGTCCATTGGCGATGTGCTTTATAATCGGGCTGACCTGGGGCATATAGCTGGACGAACATTTCACCGGAACCAAGTAGTGGGATTTACGTCTGCGCTTTCTTACACCTGGTTGACTTTTTCAACGGGAGTGCCCAAACCCCTATTTTCTTGGACAGCCCTATACAAACCACTGCAAGCCACCGTCTGGGCCTACACGATTTCAACTTTTCTGATATCATTTTTTGTCTTAGTAGTTTTGGTGAAAGTTTCCAAGGAAAAACAGGCTACTGGATGGAGATGTGGGAAGATTGCATGGAATATTCTGGAAAATATTTTGGAGCAATATTTCAAGGGTCCAGATATCATCCCGTCCATTTCAATCCGAATATTCTTCGCATTTTGGACTGTATTTTTATTGGTGATGGCAACAGCGTATCGCGCTAGATTGGTGCAATTGTTAGCCTTCCCAATTACTCACCCTGTTCCGGAGACCTTTGAAGAACTGGCGGGCTCAGAATATGAGGTGGGACTGCGCTACGTTGGCGGCGCTGCTTATGAATTGCTGAGGACCTCAAAAAGTCAGACGTACACGAAAATCTTTCAAAAGATCATTCTAGAGAGGGACGATTTCAAATGTTTCCAGAGGGCCACCCAATCGAAATTTAGTTGCATTTCCTGGAAAGACACCGCAGACTACGTTTTCCTCAGAAATTTCACCGACAACTATGGACGACTCCCTCTTGCAAAATCTAAAAGTGTTGCGTCTTTCTTGGGCGTCGGAATCGTCACCGAGAAGGGCAGCATTTTGCGAAACAATTTTGATACCGTCATCAAACATGCAGTGGACATGGGTCTGGAAGAATACTGGAGACAGCTGGATACCAAATTCATCTTGGACGAACGGAAGCGATGGGAAAAGGACACTGGGAGGGACAAACTGACATACACGGATATTAACCAAGGAGCTCAGCCACTAACAATGAAACAGATTTACGGATCTCTATCCATTGTTATAGTTGGTTCGCTTTTAGCCATTCTGACATTCGTCTTGGAAATGCTTGCGATCCAGAACAAACGGTGGCGTCTGCAAAAACAGGGACAAAAAGTCAAGCCAGTCGCAGGTCTTAGCCTCCAGGGTAATTCAGATTCAGGGTGCAAAACCGGCATGCCGGAAATAAATTTTCCATGTCCGATGCCGGAAATACCGGATTTGCCATAAACTGCCATGTAAAACAAAGGAATCAATATGGCGGAACTTGATTTCCGACATTTCCGGCACTGCGGGCATGCCGGATAAAAATATTGTCGGGCATATCCGGCATCGGGCATTTCCGGCACGCTCGACACCCTGTCAGATTCAGATCTCATTTAAAATAAATTATAGCTCCTTGCTGTTTTCATGTTTGTATGTTATCTAATAAGCATAATTAAGAACAAATTATAAAATACACACATTGTAAGTAATATCCGAATAATTTGAAATAAATTACACATTAATAAGCTAATCAATATTTACCATTTACACTGATTTAAATTATTTCACGACTTCCTCTCTTTTATGTTAGTGCATAACTCTTATGTGCTAAAAAGCAAAATTGGGGTATATATGAAGCACCTCTATGCGACCATATTAGCGTATTGCTCTGTTATATCCTGAAATGGAGCCATTTAATTCACTTCTATTTACATTTTGATTTATTTTCGTTCATTATAGAGATTTTACATTTTTATATTAAGCAGTGTATCTCTTTATGTGAATAGTGTGTCTGTCTGTATGTATGTCCGTCTGTAAATGATTCAATGATGATCACAATAATTATCAATGATTTTCACTATTGACAAGCTTCTTTTCTACAAGGTTTACCACGGTTTATCAGAGGTTTGTCACCCCCCCCCCTTGATTTTATAATTACGCTTCACTGCAGGTTTGCAATAATTATGACTAATTTACATGTGGCTAATTTACTCTAACCCATTAACTGATATTTCCCATTTGAACTGATCTCTTATACCTCATAAACTGCCACTATATTCAAAAATAAAAAAGAGCAAACTGATATTTTTCGCCTTGATTAACTGCCTATTAATCTGCAATCTGCACCTATCAATAATTAACTTGAGATCACAAATAAACACATCAAGTTTTTGGTTATAGGTAAATAAACAAATCAGGTCAGATGTGTGTCAATGAAATAGAGGGATGAAGATTGGATAATATTTGCTCTCGATTTTTCCTATAATAAATCACATAAACATGAAACTGAAATCATTCAATCAATTTTTCATCTCTCAAACGTTACATAATAATACGGAAAGCCAGTTTAACTTCTGACATATAATTCTTGAGAATAATTTACGTATTTTTGTTAAAACTATGGCAATGTCTGAGGGGGGAATATACTGTATTAGTAAACTGACTTAAAAGAAGAATATCTTAAGACACAGTAATAATAAAACATTGAATTTCCAGATATTTTGAATTTTGGGCCCCTCCCGAAATTTTTTCCTGTGTCCGGACTTGTCGATGTACAATTTTAAGTAATTTTATTGAGAATTCGAGGTTTTTTTCTTAAGCGTCTCATTTTAAGCTCATGAACTATTTACGATAAGATATTTTCACTCCAGGTAGATAAACCTTCAGAGTATGTGCCAAATTGTATTTTATACGCCATTTATTAGAAGTCTTGTAAGTATATCATTATCTTTTCCAAAATATTAAGCTGGAATAATACCTGGCATATTATTCGGGTTGTTGCATTTCCAGTTCGTTGAGAATGGGGCATTGGGAAACGAAATAAATGCTAAGAGGACTTGGTTACGAAAAGCACTGATTTTTAAAAGTGTGTTTTCTATTCCCTCCCTCCACAAGTAAACACAAAGACTGCTGGATTCTGCATTCGAGAATTAACCGACCGGAACTGATAATTGTAATTTCTGTATCTTCTGTCCTGCTACCAACAATTAATAATTAACTGACACTGCCGAGAAATATTTGGTAAGGAAAAGCACTTTATTATTTATACTTTTTTATTGTTCTACAGCGAGCCATATACCATATACTAACACTAACTAACACTAATATTAAATTCAGTAATTAAGTTCCACAATTATATTATTATATGATGGAACCTCTTGTTGGTGAGTAAGGGTGAGCTTGATTCGATAAATCAGGGCATCATACTGATAATATACTGTGCCCGACTTAATTTCGAAGTTCCCGAGGCTCCGGGTGCGACCAATCAGTCGAAGGCGGAGGTGCAAACAGGCGAAGGCGAAGCGGTATGGCCTTTTTGTCCAGGTCTAGCCTAACCTAATTATTTTGAAACGAACTAGAATTTGACCTTCGCCTTCGCCTGTTTGGCCCTTCGCCATTCGCCTATTTGGACCTTCGTCTTCGCCTGTTTGACCTTCGCCTTCGCCTGTTTGGACCTTCGCCAAAAAAATCTTCGCCTGTTTGGACCTTCGCCTGATTGGTCGCACCCCCGAGGCTCCCGACAGTATCCCCATAAAAATTTGGGGCAACTGTATAAACTAAAGTATAATAATTGATTTTGTAGAAAATTAATTAATTGAACTTCTAAGCAAAAATATGTTTTGTCAGAAAGTTGAAAGTCCGACCTCGTGTATTGCTGATACCGTTGCTGTGTGTGTTAGGCTAAGTTACTTAGCAAAAATATGTTGGGTTGTACGTGTAAGAATTAGATCAATTTTTTTACAGTTTTATGAAAAGCGCAGAATTATGGTAGTCTTAAAACTAAATTCTTGGACTATATATATTAGCGATAACATATAAATAATAAATTGAATACTTATAGGTCTATTTAATCAATTTAATGTATTCAGGCGAGCGAGGAAATTAAGCCGATTTGTCATCCGTCCGTATACATTACAGTATATATGGAGAACTCGAGAAAATCCGGAGAATATCCAAATGGGTATTTAAAAAGGACGACAGCAACGATCTTTCCAGACCATATCTACTAAAAACAACAATTTGTCTTCACACTTTGCTGAAGAAATTGCTGATGGAGAAAAATTTCAAATCAGAAAAATTACACGGTACCCTAAACCCAATGGAAAAGGATTCACTTCTAGAGACGAGGACGAAAAGTCGGCAACCGGAAAAAATGGATACAGCTGTGAAGAGTCCAAAAATATTGCCAACAAACAAGAAAACAAATGCTCTCCGTGGCCTAACTAGATCAGCGAAAATTTCAGGTAAACACAGCAAGTATGCACCACCAAGATTGTATTTAACCAGATTTCAAACAAAAGAGCGTTTGGTACATCCAGCAAAAATGCACACAGGCTGGGAAGAATGGATGTTGGAGAAGGAAAAAGTAACACTGAGCGTGAAGACCCAAGAGAAACAAAAGCGAAAAATGGCAGAAGCTGGTGGTAGTAACATGCAAACTGCTAAAAAGAAAAAAGTAATTGGACCGAATAGCATTGTGGTGAATATAGGATTATCCAAAGTCAAAATTGAATCTGATTATATTGCTCCGACGATTAAAACGGAAAATGAGATAGGCGTTCCGGAAAACACTGAAATTGCGGACATGAATCATCTTACTTTTGACACAGAACCAATTCAACCAATACAGCCCGTTCCCAATCTACCAGATAATATTGCTTTTGGAAAATGGATGCGGCACATATTTGAAATTGTAGATTACGAAACCTTAAAAACGTGCCGTCTTGTTTCCCCCAAGTGGAAGAACGCCAGTGATCCAATATTTGTGGAGCGCTCAGTGTTTGCTTTTGAGAACAAGAATGCAAAAATAATTCCTGAATCAATGTCGACAACTCCCATCGAAATTCAAAATCTTTTTGGGAGCATGGAACAAAAAGTAAATTTTACTGCATTTAAATTTCAAGACAAGCTCCTAACAGAAGAAGTGCAGAAAATGTATTTAAATCCAAACATAAATACAATGACTCACTTGGAAATTAAAAATATCATAGGAGTTAATGAATTAAATATTGACAAATGGATTGGCCAACATTTAAAGAAACTAATTCTTTCAGTCGATGAGGAAAACAGGTGGAGACCAATTACTATGTCTTTAGAAAAACTTGCTGGGATTTCCCATATCAATATAGAGAATGGCGGACTTATTGGAAATGTTAAATTGGCCCCAGAAGAACTAATTCTCCGGTTGACATATGCATGGGGAAAAGAAAAGATTATGGATTTTGTAGACTTTCGTTTTCTGCAAGTACTCCATTTGGATTTTAGTAGCTGTTTTTACCTTTGGAAACCGTGTCTGAATTTCCGCCACTGTGCCAATATTAAAACTGTGATTTTAATTGAAATTAATATTATCCTGGATGTGTCTATCTCTCCTCGGGTCTTAGAATTGAGGAATAACTCATATAGCTTAGACGGCAAGGAACAAATCAATGAAGATTCACGACCCTGTTTTATTAACGAATATATTTTGAAGGGGACGCACGTGAATAAAATGACCCTGGAGGACAAGTGGGGTATCATCAACTTTAGTTTCCATCATTCGATTTCTGTGGATGAGTTAATATTGATAGCTATTAAAACTTTTGATTGTTGGGACCGTGGAATGAAAGTCAAGGATTTGACAATAGATGGATATGACAATTGTTTGTGGGATATTGGCGGATATATCAATAAAAATTTCATCATTTCTGGAAATGGCATTGGCTTACATTCTTCCTTTCTAGAAAGTTTGAAAATTGTAAATTACAAAAACCCAATCTTCTCATCGTATATCCATCTTACAAACCTACGCCAATTAACACTTTCAGGAACTTGTGGAATTGATTTCCACTGTTTTTCTGAGTGTCCCGCACTCGCTGATGTTTCGATCCATGATTATAAGGAGGACCTATTTGTCGGAAATTATGGCTTTCCAGCTTTGAAGAGACTTTTGCTGTGGGATGTGGAAAGCATGACACTTTATCGTCAGAATTCTTTGTACCGGAAACTAAAATTTTTGGATACATTGGTCCTCTCCAGTTCTATTTTTAATGATACAAAGAAATCCGCCTTCAGTTGTCAAGTCTTTGCTAAATTTCGAGCAAAATTGGTCGTTTTCTTTAAAACCGGAGAGAAAATAGACGAGGAAACTGTCACGATGCTGATTACAAAGAAGCAAACTATGAATCTTGAGAATATTGCATTCGGTCCGGTGGAATGGAAAACTGACGAATCCTTCAAGAAATCCCTGGTGTTCCCCATCGTGGAAATAAAGGCTGAATATTATTTGCTGGAGGGGGAGGGAGGAAAAGCAATTAGCGAGGAGCAGTTGATGGAGATGATAACAAGTGATATCAACTATAATAATACCATTGACTTCCACAGTGAACTGAATCAAAATATAAAAACTGAAAATATTTAATTACAAACTTGACAAACTAACAATCTTGTCTATTATATTAAACTTCTAGAACTATACACACCTTTATCAATTATATAATATTTCGGTAATTAAGTAAAAAATCAAATTAACTAACAATCTCATCCAGAAACTTCATCCAAGCAACTGGAGTTTTGAAGTTATCCTTATAATGTATTTTATTTGACAATTAATTAAATGGGGTACTGTTATTATATAAATAATCCTACATTCATTCAGCTATATGCTAAACAATTAATTCCCTAACTCTTAAGTTAATTATTTGTCTATTACTCTTTTCTGTAACCACTCTTTGGTATTTACCCATAAATTAATCAATTTCCTAAGTTGTAACCTGTAATGTATAGCCCCATAAAGGAAATTCAAAATAATATGCTGTTCTGTTAGCGTAATAAAAAAGTGGAGAAAAACAATCAAAATGTTTAGCATACTGTTTGTTCTGCACTATAGAAAAAATCCATTCAACATTCATGTAATTACAATAATTGTTATTTCTGTGCATCATATTTAGTTATTTAGTGCATATTTGGTTAGATCTTAGATCCTGTCCGTATATAGGTAGATAGTTTATTGGGCCTCTTAAAAAGCCCGCAGGTTGCAACACATTACGTAGTAATAACATAAATTCAATTATATAACCAGGTTTGGATTGATTCAGTTGATTTTATGTGTTATTATTATTATTATTATGTATCGCCAGATACATATTCGGAAAAGCATTAGCATTGCTGTCTGTTAGTGTGTGTGTGTGTGAGTATTTTCACGATCTAACTTTTGAACGCGACAGCTTTTTTAAATTCTGTTTTCAGAATTCGAAAGAGGAGGTAAAAAGTGACATCGTCAGTGATTTTGAGCGAAATCTGCCACACCCCCATGGAGTTGTGACCGCAAAACAATAATACTTGCGTGCAGAGGTGGGCACGCATCGCACCACGCCCATTCCAAATACACATAGCGAATTAATCTACACTTCACTGTATGTACACAATTGCAGTGTTTTGGGTTCGTGCGATTTTGTGCTTTAGAGTTAGAGTTTGCGAAGCCTTATCAGCATAATAACAGTAGCTCTGTGATAAAGAAATTAATTAAAAATTTACAATAGTTATGACTAATTTACTCCAGCTCATTAACAGATATTTCCCATTTCAAATGTTATCTTATACCTCACAAACTGTCACTATATTAAAAAAAATGATATTTTTCGTCCTGATTAACTGCTTATTAATCTGCACCTATGAATAATTAATTTGTGACACAAATAAACACATCAGGTTTTTAGGTTATAGATAAATAATCAGGTCAGAGGTGTCAATGAAATAATATGTGGGGTATGAAGATAGGAGAATATTTGCTCTCGATTTTTCCTATATAAATCACATAAACATGTAACAGCGAAACCATTCAAACAATAATTGAGTAACTATATAAACTTTCGAAAAAATTTGGACGACCCCCCGCCGATGTAGATGCCCGTTTGTGTGCGTAATGTACATACCAAAAAACTACAAATTCCCGAAAACCACGTCCTTATACTCACTGTAGAATTTATTGTGAAGCATGTTATTAGTGCTCTATTCAGTACACTATATCTCAAAAACTATGGGGCGGATGGACCTGAAAATTTTTATGCTGATAGAAGACATGTATACCTAGAGTCTCTTTTCTCACTTTTTCAAAATTTTGATTTTAAAAATTTTTATAAAATTTTGAAAATTTTTGAAGTTTTGAATATATGTTGTCTGCATTCTAATAAGGTTGTTTTGCATTTTTCAGTGGATTTAGAGTTAATTACGTGTAAAATTATTTTTTTTTGTCAACACTCATATAACATGTATTCAAAACTTAAAAATTTTCAAAATTTTATAAAAATTTTGAAAATCAAAATTTTGAAAAAGTGAGGAAAGAGACTCTAGGTATACATGTCTTCTACCAGCATAAAAATTTTCAGGTCAATCCGCCCCATAGTTTTCGAGATATAGTGTACTGAATAGAACACTAATAACATGCTTCACAAGAAATACTACAGTGAGTATAACGACGTGGTTTTCGGGAATTTGTAGTTTTTTGGTGTGTACATTACGCACACAAACGGGCATCTACATCGGCGGGGGGTCGTCCAAATATTTTCGAAAGTTTAAATAGTTACTCAATTACTTATCTCTCAAACGTTACATAATAATACGGAAAGCCAGTTTAACTCCTGACATAACTCTTGAGAATAATTTACTTATTTTCGTTAAAATGAGGGCAATATTTGGGAGCATACTTCTTTTACAAATATTTTATTTCACTGCGGTAACCGGTAAGAAAACGCTTAACATTCCAAAAGTTTAGAAATTTAAAGATAAAATTAGCCTAACCACATTAGCTATTCAGTGTTTGGTTTTTATAGGTCACTGTGGAATTTTGGAAGAAATTCCGAACGATAATATATACGTCCCTAGTAATCATCCAACGAACGTTCCACTTTGGTAGTTACATATTTTATATTTTATTATTATTTAAGCATTAATAAAATAATCGAGCTGTCGCTATACTATAATAATCTAATCAGAAAATACTATAGTAAGGTAGGAAATTGAAAAATATATTTTCTGATTTTAAAACTTCTAGGGAGAGAAGAGCTTTCGGCATAGCTTTTGCTGGATTCGCGACAGTCCCATACGGATACTGGAAAAGCGTCTTTAGTATTAAGTTATCCGGTTCAGGGGATAACCAAACGGTGGGCTTCTACGTAGCTGATAGCTCCTCACTGGAAAAAATGCGCTACACCAACGTCAGCTTAGGATTTTGGCTTCGATGTCGCGATGGCTCTTCTAATTTTTTCAAGGGACTAAATATCCAGTACACGGATGTCACTCCAAATAGCCCTTATTTTTCGGAATCCAACTACACTTTCTCCGTCTCAGTTCCTTGGCCCGAGTCTATTCCGATCACACACCAGTGGCCAATATGGGCCAGAGACGAAGATTTCAATCAAGAATTCACAAAAGCCGATTTTACAATTCAGCCGTCCAATTCATTTTCTGTGAGAGCAACGACATACTCTTATCTACCTACTACTATCCATTGAAAATGACGGATTTCAAAGTAGATCTATTTCTAATTTCCCGCCAAATCCTTCCGGGAACATATAAATTAGTTATCACTGCCGACGACGGATTCAGCAAAACGACAGTCCCGGTTACAATCATTGTCAATGGATCTACTTGTAATGGGTCTACCACTCAGGGAAAAGAAGGCTCAGCTATCAATTTGCAAATGGACACTCTAGCTCTAGATTCCCGCTATAAACCTTTTCAGAGCCTTCGTCAACGCCGGGAACCAAAAGGTCATCGTTGGTCCTCAGACCAAAACCAAAAACGTCCCGTTCTCCAGTTTTCAGGTATTTTGTTAAAGCTAAAATTAAAATTGAATCCACAGTTCCCTCACTTCAATTATTAAACCAGCAGAATAATTAGAACAATTGACTGAAAACGTTTCAGCATTCAAATATATTGGTGTTCTTGTTAGAATCTCCGAATTTGTATTTCTACAAATAGTACGGTAATATTTCGTAGTTAAAAACTTTCTTGGAACATAATAATATGGTAAAAACGTTTGCAAACAAAAAAAGAGTTGAACAGTTCTAAAGTAATCGCTGTCAGGGACGCAAGGATGGACAATGGACAGACTGACATACAAAGCGTTCCTATAAAGTTAATAAATAAGTATTAATGGTTTTAAATCACTCTGTAGTAATATACATAATTATATTTTGCTTTCTTCCAGACAATTGTGGGATACGCGATAAATTGCCCGACGAGGACTATCCCGTCCAAGTACCAAGTAATCATCCGCCACTTTTGCCATTTTGGTAGCTGGTTTTACTCATTAAATTTATTATCAGTTTATTTAAATTTTTCATTATTTTACATTAATGATTAATAGAATGACATAATCTTTTAAACAGGGTGACGAGAGTATTTGGTGTTGCCTTTGCTGATATTTCTTCACAATATAACTCAGATATGTATAGCGTTAAGTTATTCCGTGAGGGAGACATTCAGATGCTGGCCTTCTACGTGAGCGAGAATTACAGCTCGGCAATGGACAATCATCGCGATAATTACATCTACCCCTCATTTTGGTTGCGCTGTGCAGATGGGTCAATTAATGATTATATTTATCTTGCTATCTATTCTGCTGATGTGACTCCAAGTGCCCCACTATTCTCCTCTTCCGATTACTCCTACTCTGTGACCCTCCCGTGGCCGGAATACATTCCAATCACCTACGAATCACCAATTTGGGCCAGAGATAAAGATTCCAACGAAACAATGGCACTACTCAGCTTTTCCGTCGACCAACCAGACTTATTTTCTGTTTCAGCTATTGAATACTTTGAGATTCCCCTTGATTTTTTGGAGGATGACACTGCTGATTACAAAGTTCACATTTTTTTGAATCCTGGAAAAGGTGTTCCAGGAACATACGAGATACTTCTAACTGCTAATGACGGATTCTTGAATACAACCGTTCCTGTAACAATTGTTATCAACGAGTCAGACTGTGTTGATAACAGCCTTAAATTTAATAATTGATTCCCCTGCGTTTTTTAATTCTAAGATGAATTATTTAAATACAAATAATGTTTATCCCATTGGTCAGAGAGGTAAATCTATCCTAACACTTACTTTTATATGCAAAAACTATCACATAATACATTATTTATTAAAATATGTCCCAAGTTCTCATGGTATTATTTATGAACTTGGAACTTGGACAGAGACTACGTACTGCCTCTTTTGAACTTAAAGAAAAATTAATAAAGAATATTCATCTTATTTTGATATTTTATTTGTCCTTCACAACATAGTCAATTATCAGCTGAATTTATTTATTATGTTATTTACTTAAATACAATAGGATTAATATTCAGTTACATCTCTGCGCTGCCGAGGAATTTGGCTTACATCCTTAATTACGGTTTCTGTGCTCACTTTTTTTATATTTGTTTAAGTTTATTAACCTTTTTTCCAGTATTGTATGTAATACGGCCACATTCTATACCAACCTTTATTTTCACCAATTAAAACTCATTTCGATCTAATTCATGGTGTGTGTGGTTGTTTTCGTGGTGTATAATGTCACATCCCCTTGTGATCACCAATATATCTTTATATGCATATATGTAGTAGGAATTCCTCTTTGGGTTAAGTAAAAAGGAGCACACAGTCTCCGCAATCCCTTACAACCAGATTGCCCTGTTTACACTGTTTCTCTCCGTTTTCGTCCTTAATATTAATATTACTATTGATTGACCTACATTTTTAACAGTATCTTTATCGCCTGTCTTACTGTAGTGTGACTGCTTGTTTATAGCAACACGATTGTAAATTTTTTAACACCAATTAAATTTTTTCCTCTGAATATGCCAGGGAAGATAATCAATCCAGTTCAAAGTTTCAATGCAATTTTGATTAGCTCGCATTGTCACAGCACTGCATTTTGCATGTTAATATTTTAACTCACTGCAGTAAGTCATTTTCCTAGCCCAAATAAACACTCTGTGTCAGATAATCAATCTAGTCCAAAGTGTCAATGCAAAAATGATTAGCTTGCATAACCAATAGATAATTGTCGATATAAATAAAGTGGAATATTGAGCAGCACCACAGTATTATCTGTATTTAGTATACTTACCAGGTGTACAGCAATATATGAAGACAAAGATCCATAAAAGAAAACTTTTACGATAGCTGACCAGAAAAGCACCCAAACCAAAAATAATAAATCTAAATTTACTTCACTGTACTAACAAATTGTGGAAGAATTTTAAATATCTTGAAATTAGGTTAAAATGAAATTCGTTTTTGCGCTTGCATTGCTATTGCAAATGCTATATTTCCCTATGGTGAAAGGTGAGTGAAGATTTATTCAATTTACAACAACACAGTACTTAACTTATTCTTTATTGTGTTGTATGTGGCATCCTAAGGCATCCAATAATATATTGTTAAAATATTTATCCCTTCCCTTATTTTATTTGTCTCTCAGGTTCATGTGGAATTTTAGATGAATTGCCAGATTCGGATTTTACTTTTGTCCCCAGTGATTATCCAACAACGGTTCCATTTTGGTGCGCCATTTAACTCATAATTTAATATTCAAAGTTCATTGAAGTTGTATAATACGGAATCAATCTTTCTCATATAATAATAATATTGAATATTTATGAATTTTGTGTTAAATAATGAAACTTGAACGATTTACATAGGGAGGGACGAGCTTTTGGCATAGCTTTTGCCGAATTTGTAAGCGAGTTACCGGACGTATTAAGTACGAAGCTATCCGGCACAGTGGACAATCAGACACTGTCCCTCTACGTCAAGGAGACCTACAGCTCATTATTGGATGAATACCGCTACGACAACTTCTACACTTACTTATGGCTTCGATGTACCGATGGTTCCCGTGGTATCGGGTATGAACTGATAGTAGATTTAATGACTTCTGATGTAACATCAAGCGCCCCTTACTTTTCCGCATCACATTATGCCTACAATGTGTCTCTACCTTGGCCACACGTTGTTCCAGTCACACACGAATGGCCCATTTGGGCACGGGACAAAGATTTTAGTGTCCAATTGGTCGACGTTCAGTTTTCGGTTGACCAGCCGAATATATTTTCCGTGAGGTCAACTCCTTTCTACGATTACTTGGATGAGGCGGTAGATTTTAAAGTTGAGATTTTTCCAATCTTTCCCCAAGCACTTCCAGGGACCTATCATTTAGTCCTCACCGCAGATGACGGATTCAATATGACGACAGTTCCTGTAACAATAACCCTTACCGGAGTACCCTACAACTGCAATTACACTTCAGCCCCTACCGAGAATTCGAGTTTTAAAAAAAAATGCCACGCCGGTAAATTTCAAAAAGACCCGCGTCACCTCTTCTCTATCACACAGGGATAATAATCACCAGATTCACAGAAAGCGGGAACTTCGGAACCGTCACTCATTTTCCCAAGACCTACGACCCGTTTCTCAAGTCTCAGGTAAAAAAGCATATATTTAGGTTATTTCTGACCTTGGGCTTAAAAGTATATCAGAATCTTACTGTTCTACTTTTTTGTCCCATTTAGTGCACACTCTAACTGTTAAATTAAATTTTGTTTTCAGAAAACTGTGGAATATTAGATGAACTGCCTGACTATCGTAATGATATTAAGGTTCCAAGTAACTATCCAACAACTACACCATTTTGGTAACAAACTTAATTCTGTAACTATCAATAAATAATTGTAGGTTACCAAATTATTACTGGACTAATACTAAATAAATAAATGTTTATAAATTACTAATTATAAAAGGCGGGTGATTTTAAATGTCTAACAGGCAGGGGAGAGCTTTTGGCATCGCCTTTGCCGATTTCCAGAGACATTATGAACATATCCCATTTAGAGTTGAGATATCCGGTGCAGGGAACAACCAGACAATTTATTTCTACGTAAAGGAAGATTTCAGCTCATCTCTGGACAAATTACGA
Organism: Tomocerus mixtus; assembly: GCA_034694165.1. NCBI lineage: Eukaryota > Metazoa > Arthropoda > Collembola > Entomobryomorpha > Tomoceridae > Tomocerus > Tomocerus mixtus. Next base: position 16,467 of record JAQFYC010000542.1, read on the forward strand.
GATGACTCCATCTCTAATTATTTATGGCTTCGGTGTGCTGATAGCTCCACGATTAGGGAGCTGCGAATGTGGGTTGAAACGTCAGACGAAACTCCAAGCGCCCCTTATTTTTCTTCACCCAGTTACAACTACTCTTTGACCCTTCCATGGCATGAATCCGTACCAATTACACACAACGAGCCAATTTGGACCAGAGACAAGGATTTCAACACAGAAATGAGAAAAGTTCAGTTTTCGGTGGACCTGCCAAATATTTTTTCTGTTCGAGGAACGAATTACTCAGAATTTTTGGATGAAGCTATAGATTTCAAAGCGGATATATTCCTTAACTCTCAAGACATATGGAACATATGACATGATTCTCACTGCTGATGATGGATACAACGCTACCACAGTTCCAGTAACTATTTTTATTGGAGAATCAACCTGCACACCCCCAATAAATTTACAGAATCCTATAATTTTGGAAAATTCGGCGCACCAGTCAATGCCTACAGAACGATAAATTGCATATCTCCTTATAGATAACTCCGATTGTCTCAGTTTTCGGATTGTCCAGAGTTTTCCCATGTAATATAATATATCAAAATTTGCACATAGTGCACAATTTTAATGTAACGGTTGTAAAATATCCATGCTTTAAATAAATAAATAGGAAATAAAATAAATTGAAATTAACTAAAAATTTGTTTATTTTCCGTTTAGAATTTTTATGGTTCTAGATTTATTAAATGTGCACATCTTAGCCATAGTGCTTTTTCTAAAATAAATCTGAGATTAGAAAAGAAAATGTTAGTTGGTTATAGTCTTTAAAAAAGTACAATTTTTAATTATTACATTATTATTTAATGAGTATTGATTGTAAATAACTTTTTTATTATCTACCTGGGAAAAATATAAACTGACTACTAGATAATCTTCAGTACAGGAAGATATTTTTCCTCATTGCAGTTCAGACAGCCAACAAAGTTTGATAATTGAAGTTAAATTTGTATATCTTGCCATATAATTGACATAGAAAGAAAAGCTCAACTGCCATTATATCGTGACTTGAACTTGATCGATGAACTTTGCATCATTCCCAACCAAATAATAATATGTCTTTAATATATCGTCTTATCACGGTTTATTTTATCTGTGTATTATGTATGTGTGAAAGTGTTATCAGTTTGTTTTACTTGTAGCTAATTACCCAGAAATTGACACGGAAAACCACGATCGTAATAGCATTTGCAGTTGATAATTTCATTTAAACACCAAACTCAAGCTATATCCATTGTCAGTCAGTAGGTAGTCAACTAGTCACTAGTGAGTATGATGTATCTGTAGCACCATGTCACTGAATAAAGTCTGTTCGTTGTTCATAGCATTTTGCGTTATAGAAAAATGTAATTTTTCGCTTCAAAGGACCACAGGTAAGTGGAGTGAAGGCAGTTGTATACAGCTGGAAGCAAATATCGGCACAGTCCGATTTTTAATATATAATTCAACTTTAATATTGAGGACAGGCAATACCCCGAGCAAATTCGTGGGAAGCTAACAAGCTAACTAGAGCGCCCATGTAAACTCCTACACAAAATTTAAAATTTTGTCATTTCAGGATTTCATGCCTAACTCAATAATGGGTCATCAAAAAAATTTTTTTATGGAGATGCCAAGGTTCAAGCTCCATGATTCCCTGATTTTTGAATTAGCTTTTAATTGGGTCAGAAAAAATATTCCAAAGTTTTCCTGCAAAAATTGACTTTTTTTAAAAAAAATGTTTTCGACAACTTTAGTTCGAAACTCAGAAAAAAAATCATGTCTCCTTCCCTGATAGCCAAGCTTAATTTAGGTGGCTAGGATTAATCATTCGGATTGATCGAATTTTAATTTTTGAAGTTATCCATGATCTGACGGAGTAGGAAAATGAACACATGTATTTGCTAGAGATGCCCTTAATATTATGTTACAGTTAGAACTCTATTCCATTTAATATTATTCGTACTGTTTTCTATAAAATTACATGATGATCTCTAATTAATATTTCAAATTATAAAATGTCCTTTTTTTAGAGACGACGATAAAACCTGAAACTGAACCCGAAGATTTTGTGTGTTCCTCTTCAGTAAATCAAAAGGAACAGAACATCCATTGCGAAATAAGTTTCCGTTTCACGAAAGAGCATCTGGACATTGATCCTATGTGTATAAATGACACGAGAAATGTTCTTCATGTTTCGAATGGGTGCTTGGTGCATAAAACAATATCGAGATCTCAGAATACGAATGGGAAAGCCAAATTTTCCAATACGTCTTTCACGTGCACTTCAAATTCTCCGATGAGTGTCAACGTGGACTTTTTTGATGGCAACCCGAATTCACTTTTCTCAGTTGTCCGCCAGGAGATAATGCCCGACGAGTATCCTTACACACACAAAGTTACTATTGACCTACCCGGATACGTTGCTTACATTTACCGTGAGAACGTATTGATTAAGTATACCATTTACAATTCAGACGAGCCATCTTCAGGGCTAAACGTATTTCTCGAATTGTGGGTATGTACCATCAGATATTTTTTAAATTTTGTACTGTTCATTAAAATTGTAGGATATTTTTCCATTTTACAGTCTACCGACCGGAGTTCTAGGTCAGGAAGGTTATATTTTCCACGTGCCGACGCGACAATAGATATTTCTCAAAATATTTTACACATTCCCTGCTTCGATTTTCGACCTAACCAACCAATTGGATTATTTCGTACTATTTCGGAGTCAGATGTAAGCTCAATTTTAATTAATTTTGATATTTAAGCACTACAAATCATATTATCAAAATGACAAAACATTTTTAACTGTAACGATCCAGTGATGGTTTGAATTCTAACAAGCTTTAAGTTGCGACTATTACATATTCCGTATTTGCGATAGTTTGCTGGAGATTTCGATAAATGAATAAAATTTTGTTCAGCTTTACATAATGTTTTTATGTGACATTTTACTTGTGCTTCGGAGAGCTTGGCTAAAATGCAGCTATCTCCATTTTTATTTTCGATATTTCATACAGCAGTGTTCATAAGGAAAATTAAAACGATAAAATAGGACAATTACTTAACACAACGGATGTGCCGTGGCTAAGAGTGCTCCTGTAACAAGTGATATAATAATCTTTGCAAATTGTACATTGTGCCAATGAAAGAGTTAATAAGTTAATTTTAATTAGCATATAAGTTATGTTTGCTTATTTCATATTTACGTATATCAGTAAATACGCCAGCAATACTACTAACTACACTAATAGCATTCGACCTTAATTTACTGTGTTTGTAATATAATTTATAATATAAACTATTTAATGTTTGAAAAACTAACTTAACCCATGGGGATTTTAAATCTAGATACTCTTCAATATTACCAGCGACAGTTCATCTTGCACCACCTTGGATAATTTAATTAGTCATTTGGAAATTTCGATTCGCAAAAGTAACAAGTTTATAACCGGGCCGTTTCTCTCAACAAGCTTACTCCCAGGATTAGATATTTACTTTGGTTTGGATGAAATTAAACCAGCCATCAAAGAGTTGTTGGAAGACATTTTAAATTCTTCACACCCGGGTAGCCTGCTTTTCGAAATTATTCCTGATTATGACAAGGAAAAGTGTCCAAAAAAGAACATTAAATTTGAGGATTTTAAAACGCTACTAAAAGCATTTAAACTTTTGGAATACTTTCAACCTGACAACAATTCAGTGACGTTAGGAAAATATGATGGTATTTCAATCAACCCGGACGAATTCTCCCAAAATATTAGCGGGATGTACACTTGCGGATCTGAGAAACAGCGGTTTTCACTTTTAGAGAAAGGTAACACCTTTGGTTAAAAATATTGACCTATTTTTGGCTTATAATATTTAAATTAAATCACCATTTACGTATTGACATTTTTTCGTTAAAGAAAATTCATATAAGTGGTCTGATAACCGTCAATAATAGATTTCCAATTCGGTCCAAGAGATGATATAATCCTTCTACAGAAGGAACGCTACAATATCCTTAGCCATACTGTTACACACATGGAAGTCACTGTAAAATGCAGTCGGGCCTCTCGAAACGTCTCCATTTACCGTGAAAGGTACTTCATACCTTTTATCATTCATTTATAAGACAAACATCCACTCTAATATTGTACAACCTTAAAAAACAGAAAATTCTCTACAACCTTGTACAAAAATGTCCAAAAGTGACAGAATTTCCCAGAATATTTTAATTAGATATATGGCACTTTATTCATTCTAGGTGGCTGGAACCAGATGCATTAGAAATTGCGAGAGGGATACAATTTAACTACAGCAAAAGCTCAAAAAGGTATTTCGGAAGCGCCCGAATTCCGGTGTTGGATTCGTCAGTTGAATATTTGAATGTAACTGTGGATGATCAAAAGTTTCGGAACTTCTACGTACAATGCGATAGCAAAAAGTGGATGTTTTACTATGACCGTAAGTTTACCTACATTGTTTATATTTGCACAATATGTGCAGCCACCATTGATGTTAATTAACAAAATAAATCAATTATAAGAGTTGTTCCTTTGTTTTTATTAGAACGGGGAGTTCTGTACTACTCGCCCAAAGAAAATTTGATCATATGTTCAGATTGGACTGGAGGATATTGGAGAGAAAATTATCAGTTCTCTTTGCATCACTGGAAATGTGATAATTACTATAGTTGCCAAATTTTGTTCTCCAACTGTCTATCCAAGGTATAGTATTAGGGACTGACGGATATATTCTAATAATATAATATAAAATATCAATACCTACTATAAGTATACGGTTAACATTTAAATATTCATTATTCTCTTAGGAAACCGACACGAATACAAAAAAGAATTGTATGAATTCACTTATTACCAAAAGCGCCACAATTTGTAACGAGGAACAAATATATACTAATGGGGATTTTGCAAATTGTAAAACTTTGGTCCCCCTTAACAAAGGAATTGTTCAGTGTGCAGCGACTTCTGAAGAAGATAGAATTCAATTCAACGTAATACAGACATACTTTCGGGGGTTTGACGGCATACTGTGTAAGTTTTATAACATATTTTATGTGAAACTGAAACTAGAGCAATTAAGGAGAGCTTTACGAAGCTATACCCTGCCCCAAATAATTCAAAGCGACCACAAAATGAATTCCCATTAGTACCAAAAAAATTGTCCAACATTAGTTCTAGACGGCATTGTCTTTGGAATTTTGGAATAACGGTCACATGTAATTTATTTAATGAAAAACAAAAGTCGAGCACTTATTTAGTGCCTACTGCATTCTTTTTCCACATGGTGGATATAGGACAAAAGAGACTAATAGTTAATATCTTGTGACAAAACATGCAAAATCCAAATACAATGTCCTCGAGAAATTTTTGCGCTTTTTCAGATGGCGATTTTAAAAATTTGTAGCATCACTGAAAAAATTTAAAAATGTTTCAACTTGAACAATTTCATTAAGTTTTCAAGTTTACGTAACCTCTTCTGAATTTTACGCGGAAAACCTTCCTTTCATATAATTTTAGGTTTCCATTTTTATAGTTATGAATAAATTTGTATTTAGATATCGAAATGGACATGGACAGTGAACCCCCACTAAAAGCCATTTTAAGGCTCACCACTCTGTTGGAGGTTACAACAGCAAATTTATTTTATTAATACATAAATTCATAAATTTTAGAATGTATTTTACGGAATAATGTGTCACCAGGAAAAATTAATAACCAACAATGTCGTTTACACAAAACAAAATTATGTCTTTCTTTGTGAGGCGCACTCATATTTTTATCTTGACGGACTGCGATGGTTTTTTATATTCCGGAATGGAACTGAAGTCGAAATAATGGATTCTGGTAAGAATAATTTGAGCAGTTTACAGTTTTTGATGTTATTAAGTAATTCCCACGAAATTTACTTTTGTGTTGAATTATTAGTGAGGAATTTTGACAATCCTGATTCAAATTCAAATCCTTCGAGTCGCATTGAAGTTTATTTCCACGATGTATCTATTCAGCAAATAATATGTTCAGCTCCCGAGATTAGTAGCAACAAGTGGAAAAACATTTCTGTTAATCTGAACATCTTTGGTAATATTTCTCCTTCCGCATCCAGCTAATTTATTTTTTGCTCAACAAAACATTTTGACTTGTAACAGACTTTTCTAATTGTGATTCAATAAAGATTCAACACCTTCCCAAATTTTGAACACGGAATCCGAGATTTACATTTCTGATGGAAAAGATCAAAGTGCAGCATGTCGGGCCGGGGGAATTCCCACACCAGAAATTTCTTGGACGAGGATTCAGAATGTAAAAACTAACAGATTCGAATTTTTACAATCTACAATTATACAGTTCATTTTATAGGAATGTTTTCTTAACTGTTCCCAAAAATTCTTCACATTTATAAACATTTTTCCCTCCAAAAATACTCCACAACATACATTAGATTAATTTTATAGGGAGTTGAAAAATCTGTAGAAGAAAGTGATCAATTATTTGCGGCTGGTCAAACTGTTTTACTCTTCGCGAACTTCAATAATAGCAAATCAACCGGAGAATATGTTTGTAAAGCTAGAAATGTTGCGGGAAACGACACAAAGCATTTCAACGTGCAAAAGCTTACGAGGAGTTCTTACGTCTATATCTATGCATTGGTTGGGGTTGGTCTTTTACTAACTGGAACAATTGCAATCTCAATTTTGGTTTATCTAAGAAACGAAAAGGTTAGTTTTTAGTTGTCCGTTATGTCACATATTATGACAATTAAAGTAATTTTTGTTATTGAAATATGTAATAAATCATTTACAGAATATATGATCTTACAGGTGAAAAGACTACAGGAAATGAAAGAAATTATAGATCTACTGAATGGATCTGAGAAAGCAAAACCTAGTGAAGATAATGCTGATCATGTAGATCCATTACAACTTCCATTTGATAAGGAGAAGGAAATAAAGAAAAACTCTTTCATCATAAGTATTAGAAAAATAACATTAAAAATAAATCTATTAAGTCACAATTAAAATATTTTTCTTTTGTGTGACTTTGGTTTCCAGATCGTGAAAAAATGTTGGGAATAGGGAATTTTGGAGAAGTTTACAAAGGGATTCTGGAGGGAGTGGACGGCTATGTTGCTTTCAAAACGCTCAGGGCAAATTGTGACATTTGCCATTTAAAAGCGTTGGTGTCCGAACTAAAAATACTCTGCTTCATTGGACACCATGATAATCTTGTAACATTGCTTGGAGCTTACATTAAAGATATAAAGCAAGGTATTTTACTTAATTTCATTTTAATTAAATTCAGAAATAAGCGATTATTTGACTGAATTTTGACAATCTACTGTTTTGAGTGTAAATTCCCATTTTCTGATGCAGGTGTATTGTACGTAGCCATTGAATTGTGCGATCTTGGGTCTTTGGAATCCTATCTTCGCTCTTATCGACACATCTTTCAAAAATGTCCAATATTAGCCGAAGAAGCAAAAGAGCCTACCATGCGGAAGTAATCATTAATCTATTTGTCCCATAAATTAATCCTTTATTATTGGCGTAGCCAGAACACAATTTCGGGTGGGGGTAAATAAATTTATGGGTCTGGGTGGTTAATTTTGGCGTTTTTCTGCTCAAATGGTTCTAAAAATCGAAATTTTCCTGGATTTCGGACAGGGGGGAGCTTCAGCTTCCAAACGTCCCTACACCATTAGAGTAACTATGTGGAACTGTTTAATTATATTTTATTTTTAATAGCACGGAAGAAGTAATTAATAGCGGAAGAGCAACATTTTCTATTCATTCTGTGCAATCTCTGTTAAAATGGTGCTGTCAACTTGCTAATGGAATGGAATACTTAGGATCCAAAAATGTATTGTCCGATTTTTATGAATATTTTGAGCTCATCTTTTAGTTAGTCGACAGGTAAATGAGAGAAATAAGCAATAAATAGTTCGTACGCTTAATTACTTAATTCTGCAGGTAATCCATTCGGATTTGGCGACTAGAAATATATTGTTAACGGCTGAAGGAAATGCAAAAGTTACGGATTTTGGACTAAGTCGTCGATTGTATTATGAGACAGTGTATGTGAAAACAGCAAAAGATCCTTTGCCTTGGAGGTGGTTGGCTATTGAAGTAATTCGGGAGAAAACATTTTCAGCAAAATCGGATGTTTGGGCATTTGGGATTACTCTGTGGGAAATGTTCACTTTAGGAGATATTCCTTATCCAGGGATGGAATACACAATGGATTTTATACAGGAATTAGAAAGAGGACTGAGGAATAACAAACCTAAACACGCATCCCTGGAATTGTAAAAGAAATAATTTAATTACTATAACATTAATTATTTTAATCAATTCAGGAATATTACATTCTTAATAAATTTGCTTGTTTGACGTATATAAATAAGTAGGTTCGATATAATGAAACAATGCTGGTGTCTGGATCCTAATGATAGGCCCACATTTTCTGCACTAAAAATGATTTTTCAGCACGCCGTTGTTAATAACAAGGTCAATGTGGACAGAAAGGTTAACAGTTTTTTTTATAATATAAGTAATTTGTTTTAATTGTAATGGGACTCTTAACAATATGTAATTTGTCATTTTGAATTTTGATTTTTTTCCTTCAGATATTGGAAGTGAAAGATTTAGAAATGTTGGCAAAGGAATTAGCATCAACGGATTATGTCACCTGCCTATGAAACTCAATAATATGAATGTAATATTGCTTTTCTACGTGATTAATAACGGTATTTATACTTGTAACTGTTGAGTGGAGTTACCGAAATGGTTCTAACGGACTGGTCGGTGTGTAGAACTTTCTCTCTCAATGATACTGTTCCTACCCTCCTTGAAAAACATACACATACATATACTTGTAATCATTTTGGACTTAACCATGTTTCGGATTATGCGTAACTTCTCTTTGGAACAAATTATATAAAATGCTTACGATAATTAATGATAAGTACGTACGTACGTTGACTAATTTAAAAATTAAAATTAATCTCTTGGGCGTGGTAGAATTAATACCTCGCGCTTGCTCTTGTAGTAACTTGTAATAATAAGATAGTATTTAATCTTTTACTTAAAAAATGTTGACCAAATAAATTCCTATCCAACATCCCTGCAGAAGTAAACTATTCTGTTTAAAGTTAATTATGAAACCATTATTATAATTAAATTAAGTTAAAACTTATTTATATATATATATATATATTAAGTAAATAGTAAACTCATAAAATGTACCATATTTAAATTCTTTGATGATATATAATCGTTTTACAAACGGTTTCACATTTCTGATAAAAAATCTAATTCAAGCAACCTTAATATTAATTTGTAAACCGAATTCGTAATTACTAATTACATGCCATTATTACAATGAGTTGAATTTCTTTATTTGGGTTATTGTTTTAGCACTATATATCTCTCCTCCTTAAAATTTTTCTGCAAAATATGTAAGCATATACAATATATTTTATTTATTGCGTATTGTATTCCTAACTAACGATGATAATTATTTATTAAATATAACTAACAAATTGCTAAACCTTGCATTTGACCAAAATTATAGTGAAACATTCATGAACAATGATTACACAGATGCATATAATGTTACAGGAACAAAGACTAATGAAAATTAATCTGTCTTCTTGCAAAATACTTAATAACGATCGCTTAACACTATTTTATGAGGAATTGGACTCAGTACTAGCAGAATGGGCAGGAGGGTGGGTAATTAATGTGAAAATAAACATAAATAAATACTGACGTTGACTCTAATATTTTGGTGTGGCACTTGCGGTGGCTCTACACTGTGGTTGACGTTGTACGTATGAGTAACCCAATCTCCTTTGTCCTCCTTCGCTAATGTGTCCATGATATAATGCGGCTGCCCCAATATCATGTCCAAGATGGTGTAAATACGCGGAAATGTTGAAGAGTTCACAGTTCAATTCATTTCTTTACTATTTTGCCGACACCCTAATCTATTTTCGGAATTGCAGCGGAGTATTTACTTGATTAGCAGCACAACATTTCTGGACACACCCTTCTTGGCATTCATTAGGGCAAACTCTCAAAATTACATTTCTTCAAAATAACTGCAATTAAATATTAGGTTTCAAATTATGATACTTCAAAAAGCTCCTTTGTATTAATTACAACAATTGCAAACTAAATGTTAATTAATTCTACATTTTTAGATATTTTTCATTCAAAATAATATTAGGCCAACGAATTCGTAATTTAGAAAACCTAGAGTTACAATAAAATCAGTTTTCCTGCTCAATAACAATTAAAGTATGCTAATTATCATATAGAACGCACCTTTTCACACAATTAGTCTCTCTTAGAACATACATCGAGAAAACATAATGTTATAGCTGACGCTAAGAATTTTTATATTTCCCGAAAATTCGTTATACGTGCACATCTTAGTCATAATGATTTTTCTAAAATCCATCTGAGATTACAAAAGAAATGTTAATTGCGGTTAATGTCCGTGATAAAGCACAATTATTAATTATTGCATTATTATTTAATGAATATTGATTGTAAATATTTTTTTATTTTCTAATTGGAAAAAATATAAATTGATTACTTAATATCCAGTACAGACGTAGATATTTTTCTCATTGCAGTTCAGACAGTCAATACGTTTGATTGTTGAAGTTAATATTCTACCGTATAATTCACGTAGAAGGAAAAACTCAACTACCATCGATGAACTTGCATCATTCCTAATCAAATATACGCCTTTAATATATCGTCTTATCAAGGTACTGTCTATTTTATGTATGTATTAGTATATGTATAAAAGTGTTATCAACTTGCTTTAAATACTTAATAGCTAATTAACCAGAAATTGACACGGAAAGCACAATGGTAATTGCATTTGCAGTCGCAGTTGATAATTTCATTTAAACACTAAACTCCAGCCACACCCATTCTCAGTCATCAGTAGGTAGTCACTAGTGAGTATGATGTATCTGTAGCACTATGTCACTGAATAAAGTCTGTTCGTTGTTCATAGCATTTTGCGTTATAGAAAAATGTAATTGTTCACTTCCAAATCCAGGTAATTAAGCGTGGAGAAGATTTTTAGCTGTATACAGCTAGAAGAAAATATTTGCACAACACACCGATTTTCAATAATTTAACTTTAATCTTAAGGGAAGGCATTACCCGGGGCAAATTCGTGAGACGCTAACTACCGAGCCCATGTAAACTCCTACGCAAAATTTTCCATTTCAAAACTTTGTGCTGACTCAATTATGGGTAATCAAAAAAATCGGATTGTTCCCTGGAGATACCTTTAAGGTTCTTCTCGGATACATGATTCACCGATTTTTGAATTAACTTTTAATCGAGTCAGAAAAAAATTTCAGTTTTCCCTTCCGACAACTTGTAATTAGAAATTCACAAAAAAAAAAGAAAAATACAAAATCATGCCTCCTCATTCGGATTGATCGAATTTTAATTCAATTCTCCGTGATCTGATGTTGTAGGAAAAAAATGTATTTGCTAGGGGGTGGATTCTAAAATAAGACAGACAGGCTACTTTTCCATTGAAACCGAATTGGATGAAACTTCAGCCAGTCGCAAGTATAACATGTAGCGTTCTTTTGGCTATTTTGAAATTTTGACAAACCTTATGGAACCAATTCTATTGGAGGTCAAAGTTGGTCAAAAATGAACTTCGGTAGAACAGCCATTATCTTGTTAAAAAATAAAATTATTGGTTCACATTTCTAATGTCCTCGGAATAGCAGAAAGCTAGAGCTATGTGTAAAGTAATTAAAAAAGATATAAAACAATAAAAAATAATATTTTTTAATAATCTGGGGGTTTTCAAAAAATCCCCCCACCCCCCTCCCATATTTCGAAAACGCAACACTTCCCCAATTACTGTGCCGTTAGCTTTTATATTTACAGTTAAGCGCTCAAGTGTTGCGTTTTCGAAATATGGGGGAGGGAATTTGTTTTCAAATTTACCCCCAGATTATTAAAAAATATTATTTTTTATTGTTTTATATTTTTTAAATTATTTTACATATAAGCTCTAGCTTTCTGCTATCCCGAAGACGTTAGAAATGTGAACCAACAATTTTTATTTTTTCAAAACATAAAACAAGGTAATGGCCGTCGATACTAAATTAAGTAACGGCCATCCATAGCTTGTTCAATTGAAAAATGCCTGCCTGTCTTATTTTAGAACTTAATATATGTTGCAGTTAGAACACTATTCAATTTAATGTTTTTCAATTATTCATTATGTTTTCTTAGGCCGCTGGGCTATTGAACTTCATGAAATTACTTATTGATCTCTAATTAATATTTCAAACCATAAAATTTCCTTTGTTTAGAGACGACGATAAAACCTGAAACTGAATCCGACGATTTTGTGTGTTCCTCTTCAGTAATTCAACAGGGACAAAACATCCATTGTGAAATAAGTTTCCGTTTCACGAACGAGGATCTGGATGAAGATCCGATTTGTATAAATGACACGAGAAAAGTTCTTCACGTTTTGAATAGATGTTTAGTAAGTAGAGCACACACGAGACCGAAGGAGGGGAAAGCTAAATTTTCCAATACATCTTTGACGTGCACTTCAAGTTCCCCGATGAGTGTTAACGTGGACTTTTTTGATGGCAACCCGAATTCACTTTTCTCAGTTGTTCGCCAGGAGATAATGTCCGACGATTATCCCTACACCCACAAAGTTACTATTGACCTACCCGGAAACGTTGCTTACATTTACCGTGAGAACGTATTGATCAAGTATACCATTTACAATTCAGACGAGCCATCCTCACGGCTAAACGTATTTCTCGAATTTTGGGTATGTTCAGATCTATTTTAAAATCAGTAACTAATTTTGTACTGTTCATTAAAATTTAAGGTAACCTTCAAAATAATATATTCCATTTTACAGACCGGGTTCCTCCCGAGGTCATTTATTCCACGTGACGGCGCGACAATAGATATTTCTCAAAATATTTTACACATTCCTTGCTTCGAATTCGACTTTCGATATAACGAACGATTTGGATTATTTCGTACCATTTCGGACTCGGATGTAAGCTAAATTTTAATTAATTTTGATATTTAAGCACAAATCATATTTTCAAAATGGCTTAGTATTTACGACCCTATTTAAGAATTTTCCTTTTTCAAGTAAAACCATTTTAGAATTTTATTTGTGGTTAGCGGTTACGTATACGTGGTCCAAAGTAATATTTTCATATCCTTTCTGGCTAAGAGTGCTCCTGTAATTAGTGATACAATAATCTTTACAATTGTACAGTGTTCCAATGAAATAACTAATAATTTAATTTGAATTAGCATATTCATTGTTTGCTTATTAATGTATCGGCAGATACATTTATGCGAATGAACTTTCTGTCAGGACGTCCGCCATACCCACAGAAGAGATATCTAGTGAGTGTTGTAGTACATACGATTGGCATGCTGTGTACTGTACAATACAGTCCATTGTCATGCTGTACTGTACAATACAGTCCATTGGCATGCTGTATTCATTACAAATTATACATTTTAAATAAATAATTATTAAATAATATTTAAATAAATACATGGAAATGAATTGGTATTACTACTTTTACCAGCGCCGATACATTTAGTACACTCCGTTTGTAATGGTTTATTACATAGGTATTTACGAATTTACGTATAATAAACCGAACCGGTGTCCCTATGTACGGCCAGAAGGATTTTTCCCTTAATTCCCTTAAAATCTCACATTGCCCCATGTATGCGGTAATTGAGATTTATAAGAAGTCTTAACTACTTCAACGTACTATCGTACGATTTGTATCCTTTATGGGTATATTATATATTAATTATGCTTGATTACCTAATGTAGAGATGATGAGAGCAGAGTTCCAAGGGATCCTATATTACTTAATTGTAGTTAACTAACTAACAATAACAATATGCAATCTATGCAATAAAGGGAAGACCACAAGATATATTTAGTATTATTCCAGAGAATCTTTATTCCTATTCTCTCTGATGGTGATTCTCTCGCTGACCAGCACATAATGAATGCGTGTTGTGTGGGAGTATTCCGGAGACAACCATTTTGCCGTCTCCGTGGTTTACCTTCATAAATGCAATAATCTAGCACGCATACTAATTAGCGCACCTTCTTCTATCCAGTCTCGAATTAGCCCAAAGCTATTGGAACTGTATATACTCATAAATACATCTATATGCGTCAATACTATATTATGTACATATTACTAAATATATGAGGCATGTAATGTATGCCTATACGTTACAGATTCATGTTTGCAGTCCTTACGTCAACACATTTAAAACGATACCCCAATTGCCATATGTTTCTATCTACAAAATTAGTGGGCGTAGCCATAACTCCATAGGGGTGTGGCCGATTTGGCTCAAAAACAATGACGTTGTTACTTTTAACCTCCTATTTTGAATTCTGATAACAGAATTGAAAAAAGTTGACGCGTTCAAAAGTTAGAGCGTGGACACACACACTTTTAGACATGATGATATTTGAATTTATTTCTCAAATATCACCTTCCGCAGAGGTCATTACAATATCAGAATACATTATATTGTACAGTTATCCGTAGTAATAGGAGCTTAGATATTACCGAATGCTACTTCATCAATACATGAATAGTCATGTATCGAGTTGTCAAAATTAATTGTAGGTATAGATTGTAGTTGCTTGTCAATATAGTGAAGCTTACCATATTTTTTAAAACTTTTTACATTACGACTTAATCGAATATTTTCAGATATGCTGTACCATAATGCAATACTTTTAAACATAAAGATTTTCTTATACAGTTCACTATTCCCATTATACGAAGGATTAGTATAACTACATAGGCAGGTTGTTAGTTGCTATAGTAGTAGTATCACTAAAGTCAACATAATTATTAAAATAAGGTGGGCAGGAATTATTAAAGATAGCGTATACTAGCTTTGAGACCTCAACCTTATATAAATATTCTGGAAATAACAATTTGAGTGTCACAGTGATATCTTGTTTTACACTATCATACTTATTAGACCCTAAAGCAAAACGGCTGGCTCGGCGGAACAATTTTTCTACAAGCTTAATATTACCCTTAGAAGCAGAGCCCCAAATGGCACACATACCGAATTACAGGCATAATGAATGAATTAATTACTAACTTCCTATTAACGCTAGATAGGTAAGGTTGCAAGGGATACAAAGACCATAAAATTGAATTACATTTCTATTAATATTACATAAGTGTTCAGTCCATTGTAAATAAGGATCTATTGTCAAACCTAAACATAGTATTTTATCCACAGTATGGATTCGTGTACCATTAGCAATTAGACATATATTACTTAAAGATTTAACATGTGGTCTACTTACAGGCATAAATTTTGTTTTGCTAACATTGAGTTCCATACTGTTATCATTCATCCAATTATATTTTCCATATCGTTTTCTAAGTACTTAATTACCTCTGCAATAATATCTGGATGTCTAAAAATGGAGACAGTCGTGTCATCCGCAATCAAAATACTTATACAATTTATAATACTTAGCGGAAGGTCGTTAATAAATATAGTAAATAGAATACTGTCTAACACACTGCCTTGAGGTACACTCAGGGTTGTCAACTTGAGATACATTATCTTCATTTACATATACATATTGACCTCTGTTTTCTAAATACGAATGGAACCAGCGAGGATCTATTCCATATCTAGATAGCTTATTTAATAATAACTGCGTATTAATTTTGTCGAAGGCCTTACTTAAATCAAGAGATACTAGTAAACAAACATTTCATCTATCTATATTCATATACATTGTGAGGTCCACCTGGTCCACCTGGACTCACACCACACCTAGTAGCATGAGGTCCACTAAGGTGCACTAACACACACAACTCCACTCATAGTCCATTGAGGCAAATTGTGCATGCACGGTGGAGTGCTTAGGTCTAAAACCAAATTGGTTAGGACATAGTATATTATTTGTATTTAAATGTTCAATTATTTGCTGTGCCACACATTTCTCCAACAACTTAAGCAATAACGGTTGAATACAATTATTGGTGTTAATTGGTTTGGCTCAAATGCATTATGAACTTTGGGAATAGGAATAACCTTTGGCAGTTTTAATACATTTGGGACTACACTAGATAAACTTTGATTGATCATACTAAGTAATTCCTCGTACACAGACGGGCATGCAATACATAAATCTGTCATCAAGCCAGATATGCCCAAACCATCGGCTCCCGTACCTTTGTATGATGATACGATAATATACCTGGGGGTACATAACTAGGCCAGCAACGTTACACTAAATAGTTTTCGAATTTAATTTACAATATGACTGTGTTTGGACTATAATTTATAATATAAACTTATATAAACTAGTTATGTTTGAAAAACTTAAATGGGATGCACTTTAAGTAGTACCTAAGCATTACATGAGATAACACATTCTGGGGATTTTAATCCAGATACTTTTCAGCGACAATGTTACCAGCGACAGTTCATCTTGCACAACTTTGGATAATTTAATTGCTGATTTGGAAATTTCGTTTCGCAAAAGTAACAAGTTTGTAATTGGGCTGCATCTCTCAGAAAGCCCATCCCCATTATTAAATAGTTACGCTGGTTTGGACGAAATTAAACCAGTCATCAAAGAGTCGTTGGAAGACATTTTAAATTCTTCTTCTTCTAGCTTGCTTTTCGAAATTATTCCTGATTATGACTTTGACAAGTGTCCAGCAAACAACATTCAATTTGGGGATTTTACAACACTTATAAAAGCATTTAGACTTAAGGAATACTTCCAACCTGACAATAATTCAGTGACGTTGGACAAATATGATGGTATTTCAATCAACCTGAACGAATTCTCCAAAAACATTAGTGGAAGGTACACTTGTGGATCTACGGAGCAGGGGTTTACACTTTTACAGAAAGGTAACACTTTTGGTTAAAATATGTAGATACTATTCCATTATAAAAATTCTGACTTATTTTTGGCTTATAATATTTACATTCAATCACCATTTACGTATTCATATTTTTTCGTTAAAGAAAATTCATATAAGTGATCTGATAACCGTCAATAATAGATTTCCAATTCAGTCCAAAAGAAGATATAACCTTTCTTCAGAAGGAACGCTACAATATCCTTAGCCATAGTGTTAAACAAACGGAAGTCGCTGTAAAATGCAGTCGGGCCTCTCGAAATGTCTCCATTAACCGTGCAAAGTATTTCATAAACTTGATAATTTATTTAGTATACAATAAGACAAATATACATTAGCTTGCATTTAATGGCACCTACAAATAAACTGACTTTACCTAGAATTTTAGTTACTTTACCTCGAATATACTTATGTACCTATGAAAAAATTGATCTAACTCTGAGATAAAGTAAAATTATAGGTTAAGTAAGTACTTTTATATGCGACTCAGATCTCAGAGGTAGATCAGTTTTTTCATAGGTATATTTTTCTTAGGTAAAATAATTAAAATTCTGTCAGTTTATTTCTAGGTGCCATTAAATATAAGTCATGTACATTGTAGTAATCATTCCATCTAATGTTGTGCATGTGCACCCTTGTAAAAATCAGTAAATTCTCTACAACCTTGTACAAAAATGTCAAAAAATAGAATTTCCAAGAATAATTTAATTAAATAAGACGCTTTATACATTCTAGTTGGCTTGAACCAGATGAGTTAAAAATTGCCAGAGGGATACAATTTAACTACAGCAAAAGTTCAAAAAGGTATTTCGGAAATGCCCTAATCCCAGTGTTAGATTCGCCAGGTGAATATTTGAATGTAACTGTGGATGGGCAGAAGTTCCGGAAATTCTACGTAGAATGCGATACCAAACAGTGGACATTTTACTATGACCGTAAGTTTATATTGTTTATATTATATATTTGTACAGTATGTGCAGCCATTGATGTTAATTAATAAAATAAATAAATTATAAGAGTTGTTCCTTGGTTTTGATTAGAACGGAGAATCCTGTACTACTCGCCCAAAGATAAAATGCTCATATGTTCGGATTGGGCTGGACAATTTTGGAGAAAAAATTATCAGTTTACTTTGCATCACTGGAAATGTGATAATTATCATAGTTGCCAAATTTTGTACCTCAACTGTCTATCCCTATCCAAGGTATAATAGCATTAATAAGGGCGGATATTAATATTATATTATTGTAATAATATACTATCTGTACCTACTAGAATACTTTTAGAACGCTTATGATATGTACTTAGGACACTATACTTATATATATTATGTATATGGGTAACATCTAAAATATTCATTATTTTCTTAGGAAACCGACACAAATACAAAAAAGAATTGCATGAATTCACTTCTTACCAAAAGTGCCACACTTTGTAACGAGGAACAAATGTATACTAATGGGGATTTTGCAAATTGTAAAACTTTGGTTCCCCATGACAAAGGAATTGTTCAGTGTACAGTGACTTATGGAGAAGATGGAATTAATTTCAATGTAATACAGACATACTTTCGTGGGTTTGACGGCATATTGTGTAAGTTATGATATTATGTGAATCTGAAACTAGAGCAATTAAGGAGAGCTTTAAAAAGCTATTAAGATCCTCATTCTTGTGGTTATGAATAAATTGAGTTACACTGTATTTAGATATCGAAATGGACATGGACAGTGAACCTCCACTAAATTCCATTTTAAGGCTCACCACTCTGTTAGAGGTTACAATAGCAATTTATTTTATTAAATCATAAATTCATCAATTTCATAGAGTATTTTACTTAATAATTTTGCTTCAGGAAAAAGAGATCACCAACAACGTCGTTTACACAAAACAAAATTATGTCTTTCTGTGTGAGGCTCACTCATATTTTTATCTTGACGGGCTGCGATGGTTTTTAATATTCCGGAATGGAACTGAAGTCGAAATAATGGATTCTGCTGGTAAGATAATATTAACAGTTTACCGTTTTTGATGTTATTAATTAATTCGCACGAAATTTACTTTTGTACTGAATTGTTAGTGAGGAAATTTGACAATCCTGGCTCAAATTCAAATCCATTGAGTCACATTGAAGTTTATGTCCATGATGTATCTATTAAGCAAATAATATGTTCAGCTTCCGAAATTGGTAGCAACAAGTGGAAAAACATTTCTGTTAACTTGAACGTCTTTGGTAAATCCTTCTTCTTCCTCATGCAGCTAAATTATTTTTTGTTCCACAAAACATTCTGACTTGGAACAAACTTTTCTAATTTGTGATTTAATAAAGATTCAACACCTTCCCAAATTTTGAACACGGAATCAGAGATTTACATTTCTGATGGAAAAGATCAAAGTGCAGCATGTCGGGCCGGAGGTATTCCCACACCAGAAATTTCTTGGACGAGGATTCAGAATGTAAAAACAAATCTTCTCAACTTATACGAATGTTTTCCTAACTGTTCCCAAAATTTCTTCACATTTATAAACATTTTTTCCTCCAAAAATAATCAATAACTCCAAAAGTATCACATAGTAAAGTTTTACCATTTTTTAATCAAAAAAAATACGCATTTAAAATAAATCCCCCTACATTTCCACACACACGTACTCATTACATATGGAAATTAATTTTATAGGGAGTTGAAGAAGCTGTGGAAAAAAGTGACCAATTATTTGCGGCTGGTCAAACTGTTTTACTCTTTGCGAACTTTAATGATAGCAAATCAACCGGAGAATACGTTTGTAAAGCTAGAAATGTGGCGGGAAATGACACAAAGCATTTCAAAGTGCTTACGAGGAGTTCTTACGCCTATATCTATGCATTGGTTGGGGTTGGTCTTTTACTAACTGGGACAATTGCAATCTCCATTTTGGCTTACCTAAGAAACGAAAAGGTCAGTTATGTTATAACAGTTAAAGTAATTTTTGTTATTACGTAGTAATCATTTACAACGTATATAATCTTGCAGGTCAAAAGACTACAGATAATGAAGGAAATTATAGATCTACTGTATGGGTCTGAGAAACCAAAGCCTAGTGATGAAAATGATGATTATGTAGATCCAATACAACTTCCATTTGACAAGAAAAATGAAATAAAGAAAAACTCTTTCATCATACGTATTAGAGAGAAAAATAACATTTTAAAATAATTCTATTAAATTGTCCCAATTAAAATATATTTCCATTGTGCGATTGGTTTCTAGATCGTGAGAAATTATTGGGAAGAGGGAATTTTGGAGAAGTTTACAAAGGAATTCTGGAGGGAGTGGAAGGCTACGTTGCTTTCAAAACGCTCAGGACAAATTGTGACATTTGCCATTTAAAAGCTTTGGTATCCGAACTAAAAATACTCTGCTACATTGGCCACCATGATAATCTTGTAACATTGCTAGGAGCTTACATTCAAGATATACTACAAGGTATTTTACTTTATTATATCTTAATTAAATTGAGAAATAAGCGTTTTTTAACTGAATTTTAATAATATCTACTATTTTTGAGTGTAAATTCCTATTTTCTCAGGTGTATTGTACGTAGCTATTGAATTGTGCGATCTTGGGTCTTTGGAATCCTATCTTCGCTCTTATCGACACATCTTTCAAAAATGTCCAATATTAGCCGAAGAAGCAAAAGAGCCAAACATGCGGAAGTAACCATTTATCATATTTGTCCCATAAACTAATTCATTATTCATCATTCGATTTATGGGGCTGAGTGGCCAATTTTAGCGCTTTCTGTTAAAATGATTCTAAAAATCGAAATTTTCCTGGATTTCGGAGAGAGGGGAGTTTTAGTCTCCAAACATCCCTGCACACCAATACTAGCATTATCATAGCAACTATGTGGAACTGCTTAATTGTACATTTTTAAAATTTTAATAGCACCGAAGAAGTCATTAATAGCGGAAGGGCAACATTTCCGATGCATTCTGTGCAATCCCTGTTAAAATGGTGTTGCCAACTTGCTAATGGAATGGAGTATTTAGGATCTAAAAATGTATGTGCCGATTTTTATGAATATTTTACCTTCATTTTTTTAAATTGTCGACAGGTATGTGGGAGTAGGTAACTCTCAATTGTTTATGTAGAAGTAACTACAAATAGCATTATCCTCAGGTGCAAACATCCACTTAAAGGTTGAAATAAGCAATAGTTAGTATTGTAGAAGAAATAATTCGAGCATATATATATTTAAATGGCGCAGGTAATCCATTCGGATTTGGCGACTAGAAATGTATTGTTAACGGCTGAAGGAAATGCAAAAATTACGGATTTTGGACTAAGTCGTCGATTGTATTATGAGACAGTGTATGTGAAAACAGCAAAAGATCCTTTGCCTTGGAGGTGGCTGGCAATTGAAGTAATTCGGGGCAAGATATTTTCAGCAAAATCGGATATTTGGGCATTTGGGATTACTCTGTGGGAAATTTTCACTTTAGGAGATATTCCTTATCCAGGGATGGAATATACAACGGATTTCATACAGGAATTAGAAAAAGGACTGAGGAATAACAAACCTAAACACGCATCCCTGGAATTGTAAAAGAAATAAATTAATTATCATAACATTAATTATTTTAATCAAGTCAGGAATACCACATTCTTAATATTTGCTTGTTTGATAATAGGTTCGATATAATGAAACGATGCTGGTGTCTGGATCCTAATGATAGGCCCACATTTTCTACACTAAAAATGATTTTTCAGCACGCCGTTGTTAATAACAAGGTCAATGTAGACAGAAAGGTTAACAGTTTGTTCTAGTATAATTTGTTTTAATTGTAATAGGGACTCTTAGCAAAATGTTGCTATTTTGAATTTTTCCCTTCAGATATTGGAAGTGGAAGATTTGGAAATGTTGGCAAAGGAATTAGCATCCGCGGATTATGTCACCTGTCAGCGAAACTCCATATGAATATAATATTGCATGATTACGTGATTGACAATACAGTATTAATACTTGCTGTAATCATTTTGGTATTGCAAGGGAATTTATCCTCGTTTCGAATTAAATTTGGTTTAACTTCTGTTTAGAAAAAATATATAAAATACTTACGATAATTAAAGAAAAGTACGTATATTGACCAATTTTAAAATTAATCTCTTGGCCGTCGTAGAGTTACTATCTCTCGCTTGCTCTTGTAGTAACATATAATAATATACTTATTTATGAGTCTTTTACTTAAAAATGCTAGTGATAGCAATTCCCATCCAACATCCCTATAAATATATTAAGTAAATAGTAAACTAATAATTGTACCATATTTTAAATTATTTGATGATATGTTATAATCGTTTTACAAACGGTTTGACATTTCTGATAAAAAATCTACTTCAATCAACTCAATATCTACTTATCCTACAAAAAGTGCTCTATGGTCTTAATTATTTAGCAGTATTAATTAGTAAACCGAATGCGTAATACAGGCCATTATTATAATGAGTTGAATTTCTTTATTTGTTTTATTGTTTTAGCACTAGATATTTCCCATTTCTACTCCTTCAAATTTTTCTGCAAAATATGTAAGCATATACAATAAATTATATTTATTGCGTATTGTATTCCTAACAATGAAAATTATTTATTAAATATAGTTAGCAAATTACTAAACCTTGCATTTAACCTAAATTATAGTGAAATGAACATTTATGAACAATGCTTACACAGATGCATATAATGTTCCAGGAACAAAGATCGATGAAAATTAATCTGATTTCATTGATTTATTCAGCATTTAATCTGATTTCTTGCAAGATCATTAATAACGATCGCTGAACACTATTTTATGAGGAGTTGGACTCAACACAACGGAATGGGCAGGAGGGTGAGTAATTTCTGGGTTTGGCTCTGCTGGGTCAAATTCCACCTTGAATCTTTGCATCAACCCCGCTGTGAACAAGAATAATTCATCTCGAGCCAAAGACTCCCCAAGACAAACTCGTTTTCCCACTGAAAACGGAATTAGGGCTTCGTGTCTCAAAACTGTTTTCTCGTCAGAAGAAAGAAATCTCTCAGGGCGGAAGATTTCTGGATCTCCCCAAACTTTAGGATCGTGGAGAATTCCAAATTGGTTGGCCATTACCATGGTCCCTTTAGGAATGTTGAACCCGTGGAAGTTAACGTCATCCATTGCTGTATGTGAAACCCCTAAGGGTACCAAGGCGCTATAGCGTAACACTTCCAGTATAACTGCTTCCAGATAAGGAATACTGTTGAAAATAACAAAATTATCAGATATTATTAACATTGAATGCAAAAATTAGATATTTTAAGGAAACCGCGGGAAATGCCCGCTGTTTTTTCAAATTTAAATATACTTTAACGTCGAAACTTTGACAGCAACTTCTTGGAATAAGAATTTCTTTCATTTCGAATGTCATTATGCGGTAATCTTTACAAAAAATCATTAATATTGTTCAATATTTCCCAAATTAACCCTTAAAATTAATTATATCCTATCAAAAGGCTTACTTCGGTCTGTCAGTTAAGCAAGGGGCCCTTGTGCCAATTGCTTCTTCAATAATTTTGCTCAATTTAGCTTGGCATTCGGGATGATGAGAAAGAAGGAAGCATAACCAGGTCAGAGTTGTACTCGTTGTCTCTGCTCCCGCCAAAAATAAATCGTAAATACTGAGAAGCACGTTTTCCTCTACAAAACGAAAATTAAAACATTAGCAGAAAGTTTATCAATCTCAAATTTGCATAGGAAATAGTGCTAAAAAATGGATGTGAATAGTTAAAGTAATAATTATGATAAATCATTACCTCCAGCTTTTTTGTTAAAACTTGCCATTTCGGATGTTTTGCTCATTTCTTCTAAGTAGCAATCAATCAAATCACGATTAGTTCCTTCCTGCCGTGTACTTTGATGGGATTTAATTGATTCCTGAATAAATTCAAAAACTGGTTGACGGTTTTCAACAAATTCACGGTGTCCAGAAAACCCTGGAGCTATTTCAACCAGCCAGGGAAATGGACCAGCTAATCGCATCACTTTTACGGACGTTCGTGACACGTTCCTAAGAATAGGATATTATGTATACAATATTTATAATTAAAAAATATGAAAATTAATTTATTAATAATCAAGTTGACACGGATTAATTTTAAAACAGTTTAATTTAGGGTTACGCGGCGAGAAGGTCGATTAATTTTGTTATTTTTGGGTCGTTGTGAGGTAACCGTGCCCCTGACACAATTGTCCACAGTGCATTGACCACAGAAACATTAAATGACAAGTGAGTGTCAATGGGCTTTCCTACTGTTGTCAGAAGAATATCCACCAAATCCCCAACTTCCTCTTGAATTAAAGACTCCATAGATTTTTTACCAAATCCGAAATCACGAAGGTTCTTTAAAATAAATCGTCTTTGCTCCACCCAAGTGTTTCCCTCCGTAAATATTACACCTTTAGTAAGAACACATTAAAAAGTATTATTTTTTGTTATTAAATTCAAGTCAAGGTACCGATTTTGTCTTTTTGACAAAATGAATTCAATTTCTATTAAGATTACCTTTCAAAATCATATTTTTATAGAGTAAACTTTGCTTAAACGAATTTTTAAAAATTGAAAAATTAAATATCCTAATAACTGACCTCGTTTCTGTTTGCTTTCCGGGTGTAGCATATGTTTTAGGAGAGGCCTGCCACTCATTGAATTTAAATTGAACGCTTCCTTCACTAATTTAGCATCGTTTATGAAAACTGCTCTGTTAAATTATTATTTTTCAAACACTAACTGTAAGTACTTATCCAAAAAATGTTTTTGGGAATAAGTTGTTAAATATGAGTCATTATAATTTTTTTAAAATCAAGTTAAATACCTTCGTGCGCCAAACTGAATTCCAATCACATCTCCGTAAGTATCCCTCATTTTCAAAAGAGTTTTGTAAGGCGTTCTCCCCAGCTGGGGAAGGTTCCCCACAATAGGCCAACTAAAAGGTCCTGGATTATTTATAAATTAAATAATTAGATTTTAGAACCGCGCTTCAATCCCAAATTAATGATATATTGCTATATGTTAATTACGCATGTATATGTATATACTTAAATTTTCACTATTTTCCAATTGTGCCGACTGCCTAATCTTAC
The DNA here is from genome assembly GCA_034694165.1 of Tomocerus mixtus. NCBI lineage: Eukaryota > Metazoa > Arthropoda > Collembola > Entomobryomorpha > Tomoceridae > Tomocerus > Tomocerus mixtus. The sequence continues at coordinate 41,629 of JAQFYC010000542.1, forward strand.
TAATTTTATTAAACCTCTAAAAATATCACAAAATTTACCTGGCGGAAAATTTTTGGGCTTTTTATTTAGAAATAAGACAAGTAGTGTTATTAAAAACACGAATGTTAGAATAATTTCCACTGACATTTTAATTTTGCAATTTAATAGGGGAAATCAAAGTTTCAAAAGAGCTTCAACGTTTAATGAGTGATCTGCTGTGGCATACAGACAGACACGTAGTAAATAATAAAACTTTCATGCAATGTATGCATGCATAATGCATGTACTAGAGAGGAATCTCTCTAATCCTTGTTGATGCAAAGTCAAGTCCAAGGTCTAATGTCCAATGTCATGCCACGATAACATAAAACAAACTGTAAGACTAAGTTAGGCATTCATTGTCAATATTAGTGTTAAATGCCAACGGCAAGGGCAAGTTCTACTTTATATAAAATATACTTATTACAGATAGGTAAGTATGTACGACATTTATTTGGTTGAGTTTTTTGAATTTATCGAGACGTGGCTGTAATTAGATAGAATCTTATATCTATGTTTGTCTTTTATCCCAGATACATTAATGTACAGACATAAACGAGCTATATGTATAATATAATATTTAGTGTTCCAGTAGCTTGTTAGTAATACATAATATCATAAACGTTATATTAACAACTACATACTTAATTTATACTTGATTATATTATAGATGAGTAATATTGTTTATCACACAATTGTATATACTGTGGGTGCATGCATAACTATATTATTATAATAATACATAAATACACTTAATATTGTATGGATAAACATAACTAATATTTATATTTTATGTAGATTTATTTATTGTAAGACGGTGATTGGCTTATTCTAGGCAGCAGTACGCAGATTATTGTATGCGTTGAAGATTCGAACTCACTAAAATGCCTCTGCGCCCTATCATCCATCCCCAAATCCCCAAAAAATTAAAGGCATTTGTCTGTTTTGGCTCCCTCTACTTAAAATTAAGTAAATAAGCACAAATATGAGGGGATTCGAATTTTTAATTTTTTGATGGGAGGAGGGGTGCATTTTAGTAGGATCGAAAATATAATTCTACTTAATAATGCAACAAAACTTGATGTACAATACTTAATACTTAATATTTATAAACTCAAAACAATATCCGTATCGTACCCAGATGGCGGAATATTTTTATATGAAAAACGTGAGTAGGTTATGGTTAGGTAAATAGGTAATCAGTAATGGAAATGTTTATTGCCCCAACTTCTTTAAAGTCGGGTATTTAAACCCCAAATTCGTGAAAGTAGATCTTTTGCAGATAAAAATGTAAAAAATGGCAATTGACTCAAAGACAGTGACGGCTTCGCTCATCCAGGCGCAGAAAATGGCTTTGTGGAGGAATCGGGTCAAATCCTTTGTAACATTAACGGCGTAATGGTCCTCGCCCACCCAGAAAATGTAAAACAGAAGCATCAGAGGGATAGTGTCCAGAAGCCAACATCCTCCCATCACAACTGACAGCTTTATCAAAACTTGTGCCAAACTATAATAAGTCCCAAAAATATTAAAATATCAATACCTACATCATTTATTGAGTATTTTTGTATTATTTTTGAAATTGTTCTTTATTTACTAGTTTGAGGTTGGCTGTAGCACAACATCTGTTCTCTTATTCTGCTTCCACATCCTGTAGACTGTGTTGACAAAAAACAAAAAGTTACACGCCAACAGGATTCCGAAAAATAAAAATCTCTTGAATATTGACTCCATGAATCGAGTAAGAACTGGAGGCAGGGCTCTGGAGTCTACATCTGGACATGTGTCAATATCCTCTCTATTTAATAAACGATAAATTAGGATGACTTCAAAAATTAGTATAAATTTTATTATTATACATTTAATCCAAATAGTTTTACATAATTACCTGTGCAGGTAAAACGATACAAGATGCCCAATCAAAACTGCTAATAAAGGAATCGTCAAAGAAAACGCAGCGTAATAGGAAAAACGCTTGAAACTGTTAGATTTAGAGAGCTGGACCTTTCTGCAGAAATAATTATGCTCCATGCCAACTTTATTTGTTTAAATGTAATTTAAATTATTCTATAAATAGTTCAGTTCACATTGTCGGTCGATAAATAATTATTTTTTTAAATTACCTGAACGTAATCCAAATGTCAAAGTTAATTGATGTCAACCAGCAAATTGTTGAATACGAGAAAAATTCATTAATATCATCTAATTATTTAAAAAAAAAAGCATTTTCATTATATTCATTACTTTCATTATAATACATGCTAGAGTAAACCGCACTGGAATATCCGGTGTAAACCTCAGTGGACTATATAAATAATTATATTATCTAAAAAGTTTTTTTTCTACTCACTAATGACTTTGTGGGTGTCAGTTTCCAACACATCTTCTAAAGGAATACAAATCCATGTGATATAATGCAATATAAGCGAAATGGAATAACTTGTGATTGTGTAGCCGTGGATATTCTGCTTATCCCACAGCAAGCAATGGACGAATACAACAAGTATAAGGAAAAATGACGACAGTGGTACGAAAATGTAAAATATTATTTGAAAACTTTCCAAAGCTTCTGCAGTTTCTTTTGGTATATTCTGCAATACATTAATAGTTCACATATATATTATATTTATTTATTTATTAATTATTTTACATTTATTTTAGAAAGAAAATTCAGGAAATCGGAATTATGAAAATGTATTATCATTGTTTCAAACTTTAATTCAAAGTTTAAATAGCAAACCATAAAGGAATCATAGTAATCGTTTGAAACATGTGCAACTAGAAGAGCATAAGTTGTCCCATTGGCCAAACATGGTTGTATTCCTACTTCACAATAATTTTGAACAATATCCACACAAAAGTTTTTATATCCCACATCGTACAAAGTCCAAAGTCTTCCTCGGCAAAATGCGATTTCCCCATTATTAATCACGTGGAATCTATTTCAGAATTGGCAACAAAACCTTATAGCACGCACATAATTAGAACACAATTATTTTTAACTATTTTTACTATAAATAAACTATTATTATTACTCAGTCACCTAAATTAAGTCATTATTCTAGATATTATACGTACTACATAAAAATAAATGTAAATAAAAGTATAAATAAATATACTGACTTTGATTCTGTAACATTTTGGTGTTGCGGTTCCGGTGCTTCACACTGTGGTTGCCGATGTACGTAAGTAACCCAATCTTTTCCTTTGTTGTCCTTCGCTAATGCGTCCATGATATAATGCGGCCGCCCTGCTGTCATGTCCAAATTGGTGTAAATACGCGAAAACGTGGAAGAATTCCAAGTCCAATTCGCTTCTTTACTATTTTGCTGACACACCAATCTATTTTCAGCATCGTGGCGTAGTATTTGGTTACCAGCACAACATTTCTGGACACATCCTCCTTGACATTCATTAGGACAAACTCTCAAAATGATATTTTCTTCAAAATAACTGCAATTTAAATATTAGGATTCAAATTATGATACATCAAACAGCTTCTATAATATTAATTACGATAATTGCAAATTAAATGTTTAATAATTTTATATTTTTGGATATTTTTCCATTCATAATAATATTAGGCCAATGAATTCGTAATTTAGAAAACCCAGAGTTACAATAAAAGCAGTTTTCCTGCTCAATATGAATTAAAATATGCTAATTGTCATTTAGAACACACCTTTTCACACAATAATCGCCCTTGCTTCGCAGAAATGGCATTCCGAATCGCATTTTCACTAGCAAGGACCCCTCTTCAGTAAATTCCCCCGAATATTCTGGAACAAAACTTCGGTTTCCCTGGTCCTCATCCCCAATATTAATTGATAGGCTAAATGAGTCAGATTCTGCACAGTTCATTCCTCCATACTTACTTTCCCCGATCCTAAAGTAACAAATCTTGTACATAAGTAATTGAATGATGCATGAACATTTTATTGATGAATTAAAATCATTTGACCAATCTCACCTTAAATTGATGACATTTCCCGATTTTGTACTGTTGATAAAATCCGGTACACTGCCTACTGTATGTTGACATTTTAAAACGTATTGTACATCTTCGAGTGTATTTGCTGTGACGCTCACATTTCTTAAGAAAATAAATGCGAAAAATAAATATAAATTCAGTTCTAAGAAAAAGTCCATAATTATTAAGATGATATTATACTTGTAATTAGTTATCGTATTGATCCTAAGAAACCCAGAACAATAGTAAAAGTACTTAAATACAAGTGGAAGGAAAATGTCAAGTAAAGCATTTATTGTGGTGTCGAAAGTTATAATTTATATAAATAATTAAGTTTGATTACTAATTTGTGTTTAATGTGGTTAAGTTAACAAAATACTCACACAAAGGGACAAATGAGGAAATTGTTGAGTGTAAAAGTATCTATAGACTATATATTATACATATAATTCAATCAAACTGCACTGTACAAGGAAATATTACTCTGAATGCAATTTATTTTGTTTACTCAAAATTTCACTCAAAAAGCAAATAGAATTGTAAATAATATTGCGAGCCATGCTCTTTTTTAATATTTGCGTTTAGGTAAGTAAGTGTAGGCATTAAATACAACATCTGGTGGGATTTTAATTTTACTGTAGCAATTAAAAACAATCGGTCGATTAATTTTGCCTTGAATGTACCGGTGTACCGTTGGAATGAAAATCATATTTGTTTTCTGTATTATAGTAATTTTATTAACATTTTTTCCACATTATATGAATTGTTTACAGTTTTAGCATTTGAGCTTTTTCTCGTTTATTGAATTGATTCATTTTATTAAATTATTTATGCCAAACAACTAAAAGTTAGCTTCGGAGGGCTGATTTTCAGATTCTTATAGCAAACTATAGATATATAACATTTCAAAATTATTCCTGTTAATCACTACTTTTATTTATTCTTTAGTTTTAGGGGACACAGTGTGACATTTCAAGAGTTTTTCCATTTTTGCTACGATCCACTCAAAACATATATCTGTATTTGCATGGTTTATTTAGTTTACGTTTGTAAATCAATGAAATTCTTTTGCTTTCCGATTTGATAATGTTTTGGGGCTCACAATTATGTGGTATTAGTGGTTACAGAAATTAACAGTAAGTTTAGGAATGCAACGCAATTAATTAAACTTACTTAACCTATATAATCTCACTATGATATATATACAGTATATATATAGTAGTATGTGCTTAGTTTTGTTAGGCAATACTATTTGTATAGTTCTAGTTTATTGTTTAGTGAACAAGTTTGTTAGTTTGCAATTAAGCGTTTCTGCTACATGTTGGTTATTGTCAGAATTTTGATCCAGTTCACTGGGGAAGTCAATCGTAAAGCTTATTACTTGGTGTCATCTCCAGCAACTGTTTCCTGTTAATTGATTTTCCTCCATCCCCCTCCAGCAAATAATATTCAGACTTTATTTCCACAATGGGGAACACCAGAGATTTCTTGAAGGATTTGTCAGTTTTCCATTCCACAGGACCGAAAGCGATATTCTGCAGATTCATTGTTTGCTTCATCCTAATTATCATCGTGACAGTTTTCTCGTCTATTGACCACATAGGTTCAAAGAAAACGACCAATTTTGCTCGGAACGTAGCAAAGAATTCAAAAGGGTAGGTGCGGCCCCCGTCACTATTATTGCCACCACTTGAGATGACCAGCACATCCAAATTAATGACTTTCGGGTTTAAAGTATTATCCAGTGTCATCTTCACCACATCCTGCAGCTCTAGTCTCTTCAAGGCTGTAAACGTGTCTTCATCATTGTTTGCAAAAATGGCCCCATTATAATCAATGAGTGAAATATCAGCAAGCAGGGGACACTTATCAAAGAGTGCAAACCCGCTTCTCCCATTCCCATCTACACCTTGACACCCTTCCAGGCTTAATTGTTTTAATTGTGGAAAGCACACATCCCCAGATGATGTAAAGATTGACAGGTATGGATTAAAATGAACTATTTCCAAACTTTCTAGAGAGTCAGGAAGATAACTAATGTCAATATCGTACTTTCCGATGTCCTCGTCGTCTCTTACGTCCATAAAAATTGTCAAGTCCTTGATTTTAATTCCACCGCCATTATTTTCAGTTTTCATAAATATCGTATCTGATATGTGTAAATTGTCCACAGATATTGAGTGACCGAAATCAAAAATAACACCTTCTTTGATATCCCAATCACAGTGCAGGATCATTTTATCCAAGTGCGTCCCCTCCAATATATAATCGTTAATACTGAAGGGTGAATCATAAGTTATTTCCTTGCCATTTACGTAATATGAATTATACTCCAATTCTAAGATTCGAGGGGAGATTACTCCATCCAGGTTGATGTTCATCTTATTTAATGACAGTGTTTTGATGTTGACACAGTTGCTGAAATTTAAATACGGTGTTTCATCTCTATAGTACCACGGGCGCAACTCAGAATAATCCAAATTAAGTACTTGCAAATTGCGAAAATCAACAAAGTCGGCAATCCCGAAACGTTCCAAAGGGTTTTCTAGTTGTATCTGTTTAAGAATAAGTTCTTTTGGCTTCAACTTAACTTTACCATGGGTTCCATTAAGCTTGCACTGCTCTAAACTGATATGGGAAATCCCCACAAGTTTTCCTAAGGAGAGAACAAAGGTTCCCGAGTAACAACGAGAAACAATTAGCTTTTTTAATTGTGGGTGAATCCATCTGTCAATGTTGCTCAAATTCTTTGTTTTCACTCCAGATTTAATCTCCAGTTGTGTCATCTTACTCATGTTTGGATTAAAATACATTTTCTTTGCAGGTCCAGTTAACAAATCGTGTTGAAATTTAAATGCATTAAAATAAACATCTCCCTTAATACTTCCAAAAAGTTGTTTCATTTTGACAGGGGATTTCAGCATTGCTTCTGGAATTTTGTTTTCAGTCTTGTTCTCAAAGACAAACACAGATCGCTCAATAAATATTGGATCACTGACATCTTTCCACTGGGAGGAAACAATACGACAGGCTTTTAATGTGTCATAGTCCACTATATTGAATAAATGATCCAGAACGACCTAGAAAATCAAAAAACATTATCGTAAAATTTATTGCATTCAAATAATATAATGTTTATAATTTTCAGTTAATATTTATATAATTATGGTCATTGTAATATGAGTGTGTTAACTATAATGAGCTTTGTTTTATCTTCACAACATATAGAAGATTAAAAATCTAAAAAATTAAATATAGCTTGCTACTATTGGTAGGTGAGAGAAAAATATTAATTGTATTTAGAAACCTACCGGTATTTTGAGTGGATTTTTTTCAAGAGAGTAGACAATATTTTCAGTAGTCTCTCTCTGGACGTCTTTAATTCCGGTGTCCTTTGCTGATTTTATCCTCTTCGATCTTCTCATTTTAGCAATAGTTCTCAGAAGACTGACAGCTTTACTTTGTTTTACTCGCCCGTCTGTAGACATTAAATAGAGTTGAGTATTCAGATTATTGAGATTATTACTATTTATATAAATAGTAATATAGCTAACATTACAATATTACTATATTATTCATAATACATTTCACATAAAGTTGTCAAATAATTGATCTAGTTCTCACAACTGCGTTATATTTGCTTAGAAGTAAGCCCAGTCAATTTTACTGTGGGACAACGTTTTATAAAATTCAAAATTAGTCAAATCATTTGACGCGAATACCTCTGATTTACATATTTATGGAGTCAGTAGTCACCCACCCACGCCTTTAGTTACCAATGCCAATATGAGACTTTGTAGCAATGCCAATAATTAGTCGAAACTTAAATACCTCAATAAACAAGCTTTTTAATTGATTACTACAGTGCAACATCAACAATTCAACAACGACCAAAATTGCAAATAACAACAAACAGTGAGCGTATAAAATGTACAGACTTCCTTGTCCTTACCAATTAATTGTTTCTTGGCAGACAGTGATATTGTTGATAGCAGGAGACTTTTGGATATCAAAATGTCACAATGTGATATCACAATCAGACAGACGAAAAATGGTAATAATCAAAGACAAGTATTTGTTTTTTTCTACTTTTGGAAAGAGGAAATGGGACAACAATTTAAAAAATTAGGGCTACGCATCATAACAATGTTTGAGCAAAGTCCATCTACTAGAGTTTGCCTCGTTTCCTAACGCCCCAGTTTCAACAACGCACTACTAACGGTGTAGCAATTTGTCTTAATATGCCAATGCGTATAATAAGACTTAATTGTCTCAGCTTAATTTTTGGCAAACTATTTCACGGATAATTGGATATGCACGATTTTAGCAATGCCACAAGTATTTTTAGTACTTATCTATCCTTATCCAAAATGACAATATCTATTATGCAATTTTAATTTTAATAAAAACATCGTTCATTTTCATTTACTTTTCCAAAATTACAATGACAAAATGACATCAGTCCAATATATCCTAACACCTTTGTGAACAATCATCTACAAAGAGTGCAAGATTGTAGATTATACAATAAACACAAAATGAATTTACTACAGATTTCTTGCAATTGGCAAGTTTCAAAAAGTATCTCCGAAGTTGGGATCATTAGCAAACCGTCTAATTAAACAAATAATATTATATATACATATACTATAGATATATTATATCGTAATGCTTAAGACTGACTTTAGACTCCCTCACTTTAACGAAAAATGAGCAGTAATCACTTTTGCTGCGCAGTAAAGTACCTTTATACTCACGGAGTAATACTTTCAGTTTCCCTCGCAAGCAAAGTCAAGTTATTCACTTTCAACATTTGACTCTATACTTCATGAAAAGTGAAAAGTGATTCACTTTTTCGCGAAATACGAAAGTTGAAATAGTTTCAACTTTTGAGCGAGTGAAACCGGAGTGAAACTGTCTGCAAACTGCGAATATGTGCGCGGGTTTATAATAATAGCTAACATTATAGTCATTAGCAGTTTTAGGGATTTCTAAGTCAAAATAGGCTTCGTAGAAAAGGAAACTACTGTCAAAATGAATAAACTAAAAATTCGTCAAGAAGAAAAACTAATTAACTGTGTCAGAGATTACCCTTATCTCTATAACTCTTCGCATCCTGATTACAAGGACGTCATCAAGAGAGAAAATGCGTTTACAAAAATTGACGAAACTGTACAGTGCGGCAGTGGTTAGTACAAGCACAATAATTATTTTGTTATTTTCTTTATAATATTTTACTTTAAGGAGCTAGATTAATATGGAGCAATTCGATTCAAATTTTCTTACTGTTTCCTCAATTAACTGCTCTTTTTTGAACTTTAGGTGCCGAGTGTCAAAAACTGTGGAAAAATTTGAAAGCCCAGTATCAGGCTTATACTAGGAAAGTTAAGGCAATACCAACAGGAAGTGGCGCTGGCAGTTCACCAGGATTTCGCCATGCAAAAGCAATGACCTTTGTAGGTGATAAAATGCCTCTCCAGGAAGCTAATCTGAATGAGGATGCGAACGAGTGGGAAATGGATGATCCGAACCAAGGTGAAAATAATATTGAACAATCGGAGTCCGGAGAGCATACAACCCCCGATGAAACGGTCAACATGACTAAGGGCACAGAAGAAGCAATCAAATCCATCGAGCCATTTACATATAAAAGTCATGTTAAGGTTCCCCAATATATCTATTACATTAAAATCATTATGCAAAATATGAGCTTATTTTTATGGATTTGGCTAAATGTACTTGTATTTATGCCAGAAACGAAAATTGGACCCTTTTGAAATAAAGCTATTGAGTGCCATGAAAGAGGAAAAGGATCCCGATGAATTTGAATTGTTCTGCAAGAGCTTGGTTCCAAAGTTGCGGAGAATTCACCAAAAAAATCCTATTGCAGCTGCGGAAGTACAACTCCAAGTGCAAAAGGTCATGTTGGATATGGAAAAAAGTGTCAGCGAATCAGATCATATTGTTTTAGCTGTTACTCAGAACGAGTGAGTTATTTCTCAAAATCTCAAAATTCATTTACTGAATTAAACCCCATTATAGTACAAATCGCGTGCAATATTAATTATACTTAATTAAATGCTGTATAATTATCTGTATTTTTATAAGACTAATAAACATTAAATTATCTATACTTTGTCAACATGTTCATTTTGCCATGAGACACTTCCTTCGGCACTGTTAAAATAGTTACAAAATGTCTCGCGTACGTTCCAAGCATCTATTGTGTAATTGTTACTTCCTTGTCGTGGCAAAGGATTATTTGTGATGTTCGCTCCCTCATCTCTCCAGTTACCAGGAATTATATTAGGTCCAATGACTTCATCCACAGTAATCCCATTCGTATCATTTACGGTCATCAGCCAGTTGTGCAGAATAACACAGGTTTTGGTTATCAGTATAGACAAATTCAAATCGCCATCAATGCACGTATGAATAATTCTCCACCGTGCCGCTAAAATCCCGAAGGCGTTTTCAGATATTCTCCTTGCTCTAGAGAGCCGATAATTAAAGACCCTTTCAGTTTTTGGCAAGAAATTTCCTGGATAAGGACGCATCAGATTTTGTTTTAATGGAAACCCGTCATCACCTAAAAAAACATACGGTACAGTCTTTCCTGGCGCTATTTCCGTTGGGCCAGGCAAATCCAAATTCCCACTAAACAATCGATGTCCAAAATCTGAATCCTGTAGTATTCCTCCGTCCGAAGCGGCTCCGTTACGTCCAATGTCAGCGGCGATAAATCTATAACGGGCATCCACAACACCAAGAAGGACAATAGAAAAATAGTTTTTGTAATTGTAGTGTGTAGATCCTGAATGTGCTGGAGCTCGTCGTCTGATATGTTTTCCATCAATCGCACCACAACAGTTAGGAAAATTCCAGAAGTTTTGATAATCTTCTGCTATAGTTTGCCATCCTTCCTTATCTGGATACATGAAGTTATCTTTAAATAGGGAACATATTGCTTGCATCACTTCTCGTAGGATATTACTCACTGATGATTCTGATATTCTGTAGCTCATGGCCATAGATCGTTGGGAGTTTCCACTAGCCAAATATCTATAATCAAATATTATCATAGTATTAAATAAACAATACAATTAGCTACCTGAAAAATTGAACATCAATCTAGTATGTGTAAATCTAAATGCATTAATTTACAGTTGTACTACTTTTAATTACAGTTTTACCTTATCGTTATTGCCAGTCTCTGAAGTGGTGTGATTGGCCTTGAGTGTGTATTTTTGTGACGTAGCAGCGGAGCTACTTTTTCAAATAGAGTGTCAAAATTCGGCTTATCCATCCTGTCCAAAAATATCATATTACAAACATTTGTAACATGGATTATTACTTAAAAACAAAATATAGTTTCAGGCTAGTAAAGGTTAATAAGGCT